>AGDA01022497.1:0-10296 GCA_000281935.1 Mengenilla moldrzyki | reverse complement strand
ACTTAAATTTTATATTTGAAAATGTAAATATACATATAAATACAACAACACTTAAAATCGTAAACTAAACCTCAGTGTTTATAGCAGATATGTGCTGAAGAATCAAAACAATTTTTTAAAACACCTTTTCATATTAACGTGTTCATAGTCGCCCCCAAACTATATTTTACAAAATAGTTCGCCCCTAAGGAATAAAAGTTTGGTCACACTTGGTCTATATATTACAAAAAGACTTTTAGAGACCTCGCTTATTCTTTTATAGCTATTTTTTATTAAATACATTTTTTGTGCAAAAAAAATTGAAACTTAAAAAAAAAGTTTAAGTTTCTTAAACAGTTTTTGTCAGTATTTAAAATTACTTTCTATATTTACAGCTTTTATTTGAAGAAAGTTTAGAAATGTCGATCCGATGTTGCCAGTTTTTTGTTTATTCTAATGAGAAAAATTGACTTTATTTGCTTAAAAAAAACTTGTTATTTTATTTCTGGAAAATTTCAAATACATGTTTTGCACGAAATATTGAAGAATAGATTTGAAGACTCGTTGATCTTTATTTGTTCAAAAAGTTTAGAGGAAAGAAGAATCAATTTAAAAATTTATAAATATTTAACTGAATTTTTAAAGATTTCCTTTGAAAAAATCGTGAAAAGCTTGCACACTTTATCTCTGGATAAATTTCAAAATGCATGCATACATCCGGCTCTGTACACTAGGGGTAAAAAACCGAATTGCTAAAAAAATAACGAGGGTGTTTTATGCGAGGGTTGAAAAAAACCCATATAGATTTGCATTCCAGCTTTTTTTCCAATTTCGACTCGGAACAAGAATTAAAAATCTTACTGATGCGATGCGATAAAAAAACTTTAGAGCAAACTTTTTTTTTAAAAAAAAGGGTGCCAAAAACATAAGGGTAACGCGATTTTTTTAAATGACCAAAAAGTATGTGAACTTTTTTTATATATTAGGGGAAAATCGATATTAGTTCGATTTTCGTTTTCATAAAAAATATAAAAAACGGATCGAGACCCGTCAGTCGGCAATTTTTCCGAATGATAAAACGACGATTTTCCGTGCTTCTTGCCGATTTTCAAAAATAAGACTAAAATATGTCAAGAAAATGGGTAAAAAACGTGGAAATCAATCAATAGTTAGTAATGATAAGAAATTTGTGCTCGGCAAAGATTGAGTGTATTATTAAGCGAAAGAAAAAATTGCGAGAAAACGGAAAATGCAGAAGAAAAGCGGAATACGCGAAAACAGCGGCGGTGGAAGGGGTAGCGGTGCTGGTGCTGGTAATGGTGGTGGTGGTGGTGGCTGCAGTGCTGATTAGTTTAACGTTCATTTTCGCAACAAAGGGTGGTTCTGAAATTTGCGTAAAAGAATCGTGGCGCATGCCATCACATAAATATTCTCGTGTCACACACATACATTTATCCCGAGGGAACTTGTAAGTCTTTGTACAAAATGGTTTCATTCATTAAGCTCTTTTTTTCCATTTCCAAATACATATTCAATTTTCTTTCTAAAATTGAAGGCGACTTTTTTAATTTTGAAAACCTTAATTCTAAAATTTTTAAATTCATATAAAAAGATTTTATAATTAATTTTCTTTGAAATTTTACAAAATACGATGAATTTACAAAAGAGTTAAACTTAAGCGAATTTCAATCTAATCATTTAATTTTTAGCAAAACTGAAATTTTTATTAGAAATCGAACTTTAATTAAGACTTTAGAAGTCAGTTTGAAAATTTTAGTTTTTTTTTTCAATTTTTTAAATATTTTTTTCGTAAACAGCTATTTAAAAGCTATATATGAAAATTTAAATTTTAATTATTATTTTATACAAAATACAAAAATTTATACCTATTTAAAAATACATATTACGGAAATTACAATCAAAAAACATTTGAAATGTAAAATTTTGAATAATAGGAAATTTAATTAAAACTTTTTGAAATTTAAAATGTGTAAAATTTTGAATTAAAACGTCAAACTATTTAATTTTGAAATTGAAAAAAAAAAGTTTCACCTGTTAGCCAGTAAATGTCAATAAACTTTACAAAAAAACTAATCTCAAAATATTTGATATTGACATTAGTTGTTCTTTTAAAAAAAAAACTTGAGTCCGAAAAGATAAAAATTTTAAGCTATGAAGAAAAATTTTAAAAATGGGACTAAATTGGTTTTTTTAATTTAAACTTATAGTGTAACACGTAATGTGGTTTGTCAAAATATGTATATAACAAAAATAGAAAGTATAATATTAAGTATTTGAAATTTCAAAGTAATTATTTAGCGCTAAGTTTGACGTATGATAATCAAAAAAATGGCAGATATTTTTTTTATAATAAAACGAATTTTTTATTCAACAATTCTAAAAAACAAGCTACTTTTTGAGACAAAATGTTCGAAAAAAAACAATAAGTATAAAAATGATATGAAATTGGTCAATATATTAGTAAAAATTTGTATGAAACTGGTTTCTTAACTGAAATTTTATTATATATGTTATTTATTACATATTTAAAAAATGTATAAGTTAGTGTTTAATTTTTTGAACCACTCAACTATACGCTTTTAAATAGTTTTAAACTTCAATGGATAATTTGCAATGGGCTTTAAAATTATGCTGGAGTAAAATTCTACAGAATCCAATATTTTATGTCTTTATCTAATTTCTATTTTATTTTAATATATTTTATTATGTGCTGTAGACTGATGAAAGTGGAAATTTTTAAAATAGAAAAAATCGTTTTCGCGTGAAAAATTTTTATTGTATATATTCATTTTGGATATTATCAATGGAAAGAAATTGAAAATTGCAAAGCCACGTAAAAATTAATTTGGCTGAAAAAACAATTTTTACATTTTTTTTAACACTTTAACATTCTTTAAATCAGAGTTCTAATTTATTTAAATAGGTATATCTAGCGATCAAAGGAATCTTTCTGTGTATATTTAAATAATTTGATATTTTTCGTATTTTGCACCTAGCTTATATAGTAGTATCTCTTAATTTGCATGTGTAAAATGCAAAAAATGATATGTTTTGACAAAACAAACTTAATTTTTTTTATCTGCCATCAGCAAGTTGATCACAGTCGATTTCAATTCCTACGTCGCTTTTTCAGATTATACTTTAGTAATTAAATTCTGTATCATTTTTATTAATTTTACGTAAAATAGAAGTGCTTTAGCACTATATAAAAACTAAAAATTAAATTTTAAACGAGCTTAACTCTAGCATAGTCAATAAACTGAAAATGTTATGGTCAGGAAGGGATATTTAAGCACATAATTGTCAGAGTTGAAAGAGTTGATGATAATTTATAAACATAAAAATTATTTGATTCATTTATTTTAGATCAGGAGTTTCCAACATTTTTGTACTCTAGATATTGGTGAAGTGACGGGTGCTATCTATTTTTAATCGAAAAAAACCTTCCAAAACTTCTCATTTTATCCATATTTTATTTTCTTATATTCATAATTTGTAAATAAATAATAAACGAAAATGATTTAAAATTATAAATTGTTATTCAAATTTCATACACACGGAAAATAAATTTTTCTCCGTCGAATAGTAACGAGAGCCATGGTGCTCACAGGCATTTCAAACTAACAAAACTTTTATTCCTAATTAAATAAAATATGTGTCTACAGTATTTATCTAGCGTTTTCTAGCATTTAGTAGCGTTTGTCTAATGCGTGCTAATATACGAAGAAATTAGTATACTGATATCTCTAAACTTAAAGGGAAGCAGGTCTATATTTTAAGCGTCTAAAGATTTTCATTTACCCAGGATATATTTTAATATTCTTTGTGATTTGGAATATTTAATTTGGAAACGTTACTTACTTAAAATACTAGAAGAAATCAAATATATTATGACAACTTTAATTTTCCTATTTTCAGCTATAAAAAGAGTGTTCAACGTGTAATTTTCAAATCCACTGCTATAACAGATTGTAAATAATATTTTCAACATGTGCAATATAGTTCACATAATAACTTAAAATATACTTTTCACGTAAAATAACTCTTGTAAAAATTCCTGTATTTATGGTAAATGTTATAGAGATGATTGATTATTACGATTTTTTGATTGATATGGTATTCAAGCATAGGTGCTAAATTCAAAAATTTATAAATTCTCAAATGAAATTATATTACTTTTTATTGACTATAATAAAAAATTTTAAAAATTTTAGCAGTAATTATAATTAAAAAATGATACACCGCGAAAAAGTTCTTTTAAAAATAAAGACAACAAAACTTTCTGTTAAAAGTTTAAAAGAAATATATTTAAAATAAAGAAAATATGACTAATTTTAGTCAAATTTAATATAATTTTCCCTAAATTTTAAAAGAAACTTTATTCTACTTATTATTAAGAAAATTTTTTTCTCAGTGTAGCTCTAAAAAATATTATTGATTTTGAATTTAATTCAACATTTTTTTTATCATTAAATAAATTGTTGAAAAAATTATGTATCTTAGCGGCATATTTAATTAAAAAAGCAACATTTTCGATGAATTCATATATAGTTTTGTGCTGCTTTATTTTTTTTACAAAATATTTGTAAATTTATAATTTTTTAACGTTATTTAGATTAAAAAATTTACGTCTTTAACGTTAGGGCTTAACATTTGACTAAAAAATATTTCAATAGACTTAAGTTTTTGTTGTTGATGTTGTACACTTATTTACTTAAACAGTTAGATTAGAACTAATTTAAACAAAACAAATGGCTGCACTGCAAATTACAGCGCAATTTAAGTTATACTTTACAAAATTGTCAGTAACACTAAAGATATTGATATACAAAAAAAAAGATGTAGAAATTTTTGATTTTATCAATATGATTTATAATATTTTTAGATATTTTACAAAAATACATATTTGTGTCAACCGCTTGCGGGCTGGATCCGGCTCGCATGCCTTAGTTTGGACATCGGTGGTATAGAATATATTAATAATAGAGAAACGCATCTACTTTTTTCTGTGAAAGCTTAAAAACATTATATTTTGGCGAAGTGTTAATTCAGTGTGAGAAAAGACAAGAAACATTTTCTAAATTCGGTTTTAATTTTTTTAACATTCAAATAGCTTCACTAAAGTGATATTGCCATAACGACTATTTTTTTCTCTTTGGTTATAAAAAATTTTTTTTTAATTTAAATTAGATAAAAAAACCTACCAACTAACAATTAGAAACATTGTTAGTTAACAAAAAAATATAGTATGAATTTTTCTAATTTTGAGGAAAGTTTTATTTTTTTAATGGTTTATATAACATATAATCTAATATAATAAGTAATTGCTTAATCTTATATTGTTCTTTAAGGGTAGGAAAATGTATTTTCTTTTGTTTTTTCTGCTTATACTTTTTTTTACGGAAAAATTAAGCTTGTCTAATACAGTAATTTCGTGAAAAATAATCCCAGACAAACATTTCGTTTTTCCCCATTTCCATTAAGATTTTTCCCATATTCGAAAAATAAAAAAAAAAAATTATCCGGGATCAAACGTAAAATTAAAAGAAAAAGCAACTAAAAATGATTCAATATCATTTATTTTTTTTGATAAAATACACTTTATAAAAAATATTTTTTAAAATATTTCAAAAATTTTTGTTCTTTTGAAACACTAATGTACTTATAGTTTCAGCATGTAAAATTTAAATTATAGTAATTTAAATCCATAAATTTGATGTGTAAATTTATAAATAATAATTTTTAATTTTAAGTTATTAAATTTCTAAACTATTATATCTTTGGAAAACCTATTTGATTGTCGCATAATTACTTATATAAAATATTTAGAATAATTATTAAAATAATTTTCGTAAAAGTTTTGAAAAAAAAAAAAATTAACTTTGCGAAAACTCTCAATTTAAGAATGTATGAGTTTCGTTTATTCTCCAAAAAAATTAGTACAAGTAAGGTATTGTTAAAGCATTATTCAAGATAATTATTTTCGAAAGTTACTTGGACAAATCTGGTTACACGAAGAAAAATTTCCCAGTGAAATTAGTTAATTCTATCAATGTTTTTTAACTCAGTGTAGAAAAGTTTTGCCATATGCCATCATCATATGATTTAAAGTGTTTTGGTAAACCTGCTTTCAATAGAATTAACATTTAGACTATAAATTACCTTTACTTTTAGAGAAAGTTACTTAATTATTTTATGTTGATAAAAGCATCATTCACAAAATATGTCAAACTTAATATTTTTACAACTTTGTTATTTAAGGCTATTATTTCCCTAAGGTTTTTTTATAAAGTGTTTGGTAAGCCTGATTCCTTTTTTTTAAACTCAAACGTGTTTAAGCGATGAACAAATACCTATCGTGTGGATTAGAAGATAAAATGACACTGATTCGAGTATAAATATTTTGGTTTTCCAACATAGTTTCGTATAAGTTTGAGTAAGTTTGCTAATAAATTTTATTAAACGAACTCTTTCCACTGTAGACTTACTAAAACAGTTTTAGAAGTTGTTTTATTATTAAATGTTTAAATACTTTACGCAGATGCGCGTGCGCGTGGTTCGAACAAAGAAAAATGGATTTTTTTTAACGGAAATTATTTCGAAAAGTTTCAATAAATATAAACATATTGTTAAGCTTTCAAATTGTTTCTCTTTACTTTTGATTTCAAGCAGAGTACTGTTTTATCTAATGAAGAATTTTAGAAATCAATTAGATTTATGTCTGTAACATTTTGTTTAAAACTAAGTTTTGTTTTACTTTTCTCGGTAAACCAAATGTAAGTAAATGTGAGATCGATATTACAGTGATATCACGGTGAGAAATCATTGTGAGGTTCTCGTGTGAGCTTTTTCTCACTTAAACATCACGTTGTAATATTACTGTGAAGCTTCACCTTGGGGTCTCATAATGATGTCTACTTATTTCTCACAATGAGAATGCAGTGATATCACAGTAATATCACTGTGAGATTTCACACTTGTAGATCTCACGCTGTGATATCACTTTGGGGTAGAATGGTTGGTGGGATGTAATACAACAAAGTGTAATTATTTAAATAAAAAAATATTTACTTAAAGTTTTTTATGAAAAAAAAAAAAAAATGGTAATATGATTATATTAAACATTTTTTAGTGTGTTGGGAAATAAAACCAGTTACTGTTTACTTTAGTCGGTTAAATCGCAATTAAATTATAATTTATAGCATAAATGATTTTTCTTCGTTGCTTTAATTTAAAAGTTGTTTTTGCAAAAAATAATTTACATTTTATTGCAATATAAAATTTTACGAATTTGTTCGTTTTTTATAATAATCATAACAGAGAATTTAAATTATTTTTATTGCTTACTTATCAAGCTCAAAAAAAAATTGACAGATTTCCATAATCAATTTAAAACCCACATATTAATGACCAAAACGTTGCGCATTTTTTTTGAATTTGCATCTGTCGATGTTCACAGACTTTTAGGTACCTACAATTGTTTTACTCGCCAAAACATTTCCACAAAAAAAAATTCAAAATTTAAGAAAATTGAATAATACTTGGTAGATATATAATATTGAAAACAAAGATTTATTTTAACTTCTCCGGGCTCCAGGAATCATACAAGAGGTTCATGGGAGATTAAAAATGTTTTAGTGATCCCAGAACTATTTTAGGAAGTAAATATAAAAGTGTATTAAGGTGCTGAGGGCCTTTAATTTTATTTATTTTTTTTAATTTATATCGTAAAAGTTAAAAAGTTTTAAGAATTTTTTTTTTCACAGCTAATTTATCAAAAACTAATTTTGTAGGCTCAATCAATATTGTTGTTGTAATTAATTGAACTTGTACAATATCGATTAAAGTCTTTATTAGTTGAAAAATAATTAATTTTTCGTTATTTTACAACTGTTTTATTTAATTATGTTATAACATTTTTTTCAAAGACTGCAATTTATTGTCAGAATACTGAGCTTATGCAATACCTTTTGTAAATAAAACTGACAAAATTCATTTACTTCATAATATATACAACTTGTTTAAATGTTATTACAAAAACTTAGTTATTGTTTTTTTTTTTTTTTAATTTTAAATTTTCGTGCTATGAATTTATATAGTTTTCTTGGGAGTTCGTGGGAGAGTTATAAATATAAAAAGAGAGGAGTGCATAAGTTAAGTCATGTTGAAAACTATTGGAATATTTTAAAGTTTCAAAAATGATGCTTTGTAATAGCTTACGTTCCTGTAACGGATTTTTTACTTAAAAGAAAACTGAATTTGGTCTTAAATCTTTTAAAATATATCTTTTTTATATCTGAGGTATGAGAATTTCGAACCAATTTAGATACATTTTAGTCAGCTACAAAAAAAATTTATTACTTAAAGTTGTTTTAAGCTTCTTGACACGAAATGGGTGAAATTGAATTTTTTTTTATCTGCCAAAAAGTCATGGAATAGTTCTAACTATTGAATGACAAGGTTTAGATACGTTTTACATAGTTAAGTTGAGATCATGACTAAGAGTCATGACTGAGATGAACTTACAAGGAAACGTTTTTAGATGTCCCACTTCGATTTTTTTCAAAGTGCCCTCATTCAATTTTTAATACCCTTGAATAATATATGAAATGTCTTAATCGTGCGACTTTTTTGTTTGGGGTGAGATAGAAGGCTCAAAATTAAACCAATAGAAAACAAATATATTGACATTTCTCGTAATGAGTTAATTTTGGAGGAAAATGGCCTTTATAAAAAATGTGCGGAATCAAAGAAATCTTATAACTTTGGAGCTAAACATTTCCACTTACAATTATTTTGACTGGAATTTTTTAAAAATCCGCAATTTTTTGTGTATTTGCTATTATTTTATTTTCTATGGTAGATATTACAGTCAAACAACATCAAATAAAAGCTACTTTAACCTCTAATAATAAAACCAAATAATAGCCTTTACGGATAACAAGTGCTGCCAGTATTTAAAAATAATCATTTTTGTGTTTTGTGCTTCAACCGAAATACTTATAGATGAAAACCTTTAGCCCCACAGTCATAAAGCCTTTTTTATTCCGCACATTTCTTATAAAGGTCATTTTTCTCTAAAATTAACTCTTTACGAGAAATGTCAATAAATGTGCTTTCTATTGGGTTACTTTTGAGCCCTCTATCTCATCCCAATCAAAAAAGTCACACGATCGGAATATTTCTTATGTTATTCAAAGATATTAAGAATCGAATGAGGGCACTTTGAAAAAAATCGGAGCGGGACGCCTGAAAACATTTCTTTGATAGATTTTTATTTAAAAAAAGTGTTTAAGTATTGATGTTAATATTATTTTTATTGAGTATTTAGGATACTTGGCTAAAAATTCAAATTCAAAATTCAAATTCTTATTTAATAATTAAATACATTTGTACACTTATTAGTTATTAGAACATTAATAAAAAATATTTTAATGTTATATATTTAAAAAATATGTATGTGCAAGACAAGTAAAAATAAAACTTAAATTAAACAAATATATATTGTTTCTTTTAAGCTGGAAACGATGTTAAAATAGATTTAGGTCTATTTTTTATCTTATCATCGCTAATTTTAATAAAAAACATAAAGAGGAACAGTATGGTTATGACCGGTAACACACAGAATAACATACGAGAGAAACATCAATTGTCTGTTCAAAAAAAAAATTTTACATTCTATTCCAAAGACACTAGAAGTGCTACTATCAACTATCATGTAATAATTAACGTTAAAATACGAATTTAACGACTAAATCGCAAAAAAATTGTGCTCTGTGATTTTCCACACGAAAACTATAAAAGCTGTAAATAATTTAGTTTCAAATGACAACTATGTTACAAAAGATTAACTGGTAACTATAGCAATGTAATGCGCCGCACTAGCAATTTCGGTGTGAGTGAACGTCTTCCAGAAACTCAGTTCTACTCTAACAATAAAAGCTTTTTTTATATTCGTTATACTGTGAGATGATACGAATAGGCCATTTGGAAATGAGTTCAGAAACAGAACTCTAAACCTACTAAATATGTTTAAGTGCGGCAAAATTTTTAAAATGGCTTTATTTTATTTTAAGCCTGTTCATAGTATTCTTAACTTGGTATACAGAAACGAAAAATTAATGGTGAAAAAATCAAAATAAAACTAATTTTTAGTTTTTAGTGAAACATCGTTTTAAAGTCTCAATAATCAATTGTAAATTTTTGTCTATGAAGTCATTTGTATGATCTGTGGCGCAACTTTAAATTTTTATGATATTTTTTTATTTCTATTTTATCAAAAAAAAAAACTCTTAT
>AGDA01022467.1:0-11471 GCA_000281935.1 Mengenilla moldrzyki | reverse complement strand
CATGGCTTATTATTTATTTATTTAACCCTTAAAACTCAATTCGCAACGAATTAGGGCTCGAACAAATATAAGTTTTTTAATCCAACAACATGTTCGATTGAACAGAGGCAATTTAAACAGAATTTAGATTTGACAAGCTGATATTTTTTTTCAGAAAAGTATGCTTAATTTTCAGTTATTTTCATGACTAATTTAAGTGACATTAAAATTATATCTAGAATTAAATAATTATTTACGAAGATTAACATAATGATCTTAACTAAATTTTCTTTTATTAGAAGCTATAGTTGAATTTTTAGTAATAAGTATAATAGATATTTGATATTACAATTTATTTTATTCTGTATTTTTTAATTACTCTATTACATAGACCTTTTTTACAATTTTTATAAAAAGAAATGAATAAAGTTCAGTAAAAAAGTAAATTTCAAATATGTTTAGCGCGCTCAAAAATCTGCATATTTGTTTTGAAAAATCAGAAATTTAATTGAAAGGTAAGTGAACGTATGAAACAGGAAATTAAAAATATTACATTGAAATAAAATAACGATAAAAATTGTTTCATCGATCGAAACTTTATCGGATTGCTCTACTTTTGGTACCAAGTGACCTGATTGCCAGTAACAAAGCATTCATAGAATGTTGAAACGGATAAAAAAGACACTGAGATCGATTAGAAATTCTAAGCATTTAATATTCTATTAATAGTTAGAAAACATAATTATGTGTCAAAACACGTTTATCAAAGCTTTTAGCGTTATTATACATGTTAAAAGTAGATTTGGACACTAACTTCAAAACTACGATACATAATTATATAGCGTCTAATTTTACTTAAAACATTAAAATTTGTACCAAATCGAGAGTAAATTAAATTTCCAAGCACATACAGAGCACATAGTTAATTACTCCACAAGCTTTTTTGCTTTTTTAAAATAATATTCATCTAAAACAATTTTATTTTTTTATAGTATCAAATAAAACAATAAGATTAAAGTTTACACAATTATGTATTTTTAAGTAGATTAAATTATATTAGTATAATTTACGATTTTGTATTCTTATATAAAATTATATAAAAATTATGTGCGCATGCTAACATATTTATATAATTTTGTGTGAAAAACATATAAAACTGTAAATTGTTAACATAATTTAGTGCGGTAAAAACGTCTAGTGCAGGAGTTCCTAACCTTTTTGTACTCTAGAACACATTCTAGAATATCGGTATGGTGGCGGACACCACCAATTTTTAATCGACAAAATCATTTCATAACTTATTTTTCTATAATTTATTTTCTTATATTCATAATTTGTAAAAAATTAATAAACGAAAATGATTCAAAATTATAAATTATTATTTAAATTTCATACATACGGGAAAATGTATTTTTCTCTGTTGAATAGTGGCGAACAGGGGATGATAACCTTTGGTTTATTGACATCTCAATGCGCCAAAACTGGTCAACAAATTTAACTCAAAAGTAGCCAAAAATTTACAGATTTTACTCAAATTCAGGTTAAATATACGAATTTTTGCACTCAATTATAGTTTAATATACCTCAATAAACTTATATAAATTTATTTAATTTAAATACAGATCAATATGTATTCAAAAAAGTGTTTTTCTTTTTCTTTGCTAAATTTAAAAAAAAATATTGATCTTTTTTTGGTCAAATTAGAATATTGAGTAGACGCTCAAACGATGCTTTATTGGGCTTTTGTGACTTCCTGTTAAGTAATATTCTTCAGAGTAATAAATCAGAACAAAACTTCCAATATACTGAAACTTTATTTAAAAAAAAATTTAATTTAGTTAATCATTAATTAGTATTTATTAAGGCTAACATTTTAAACTTCTCAAAAAATTGTAAAAAAAAACTATTTAAAACTTATCTACCAATGTTCGAGTTAATTGATTCTCAGCAGATTTTAAATTGTTCACAAATATGTTTAAAATATAACCAAAATATACTCAAAAATATTCTTTGGTATACTTTTTTAATTTTTATTTTTTAAAAAAAAATAAGCAAATATGGTAATTATTTTTGGAAAAAATATTTAGATTAGTGAGAAAAAAGTCTATAGGAAATGTTTTCATACCACCTAGGAAAACTTAGAGAAACTTTTTAAATTATTCATTACAAATTTCGATTTTTTCAATACAAAAAACGTAGCATTCTACACTGGAAAGTGTTGACAGATTAATTATTTAGTAAAAAATGTTTTTCAAAATTTGAAAAATTAATTCAAAAATATTATTTTTCACAGTTGTAATCTCTTATATTTACTCTCAACAGTTTTGAGTACTCTCTTCTATAATTGTAAAATTGTGGTAAATACATATAAAAAAATATTATTGTAGTAACTAAACTGCACTCATAAGATTTTCAATTTCTATGTTTAACGAAAATAAAAAAATATCTTTTTTTCTATTTTTTTTTTCTCTCTTAATAATTGTATAAGTAGAAAATTATTAAATTTTTGTTAATTTTTAATATCAAACTATTACAAAGTAAAAAAGTAATACGTCTGTAAACCTATGTTCGTACTGTCAATAAAACAGATTAAAAAAGCAAATCAATTTTAATACAAAAAAATTACTTAGAAATTTTAAAATTTAAGAGATCTAAAGACTCATAAAACAATGGTTTTCAATTTTCCACATTATTAAATAAACTTTTATAAATATAACAGGTTGCTAATGGAACTTTTATGTTTCTTGTTTTCCAATTTTCAAAAATTTTCTTGAACAAGTATTTCTGCAACATTTAATTTTGTGATCAATAGTGCAGAGAAAATCAAAATTGCCGTCCCATTAAGTACTTTATGGCTCCTTAACTGTGATATTAATAGATGAATTTTATTTTTTGAATTAAAACTGTTTAAAAAAAATTATGTAGAAGACCAGAAAAGAAAGTTTTTTTATTAAACGTAATTTTTTTTTTATTCATCGTATTTTGATTATAAAAATTCTATGATTACGTATAATACAATTGGTTTAAAATGCGTTCAATAAACGTTTATTATAAATATAAACGTCTAATAAATATTAATTTTTGTAAACTATAGTCTATTTTGTTTTGAAAATAAAAGACGCTTATAAAGAATAAAAAACGCATGTGAATTTTTTACATCTAATAAATGTATAATATGCAATCATTTGTTTAAAAGCATAGGTTTTTTAGACTTTTGCAAATATTCATTATTATAAAGTTTTAAAAATTAAAAAATATCGTATACAACACTATGTAATTATAATATTACTATTTAAAAAAATGTAAATATGATTTCTTACATACAGAAGGTAGCAATTTCATCTTGCATTAAACCAATGTCACCATTTTTTAATATGCATTCCCGTAAATCTTACATAAGTATCTATAATTTTTTAAAATTACATAGAGAAAGTATGAGAAATATGAAAAAAATTGCTAACAAAAACGATAAAACATTCTTTATTTCCACCTTTATAAAGCTTGAAAAATATATATCATTAAATTATTATTTGAATAAGTTATGTGTTAATACTGTACAGCGAAGAATATGACGCGTTTTCGTACTCAAAAAATTTAAATTCGTATCGAATAATTTAAAAAATCCACCTTGTTTTTTTTTATATTTCGAAAATATCTATATTAACATGTTTATAGTTTTTGAACACATTTTTGAATAATTTAAGACTAATTAGAGCAGGGCTTTTTAATGTTTTTTTTTCTTAGCTCTGTTTAGTGCTGTATTTTTTGATGACAGCAAATAAATCAATTTAACGGCTGGTTTGTAGATTTTTAGTCTGTGTTAAGTGACGTCACTACTGATGTATGATTAACCACAAATATTCAACTTCAACTCATTATCATCAAAAGTTTTAATTTTTTTAAATTTGATTACAGTAATAAAAAAATTTTAATTTAATTTATTCATTTTTTTCCCAAGTTTAAAATCTAAAATTTAAGAAACCCTGTATTAAAGCAGTAAACTTGATTTTTTTCCCCGAAACTTTTAAAATGTAGCCTAATATATTAGTTTCTTTTTTTTAATTTGAAAAGTATATTTTCCTCCAATACTATAGAAAGTTTAAAACGTTAAAAAATTTTTATTGTAATTATCTGTCGATTAATATCCTATAAAAAATCATTTAACTGCTTATAGGTGTTTTTCAAAATTCAAAATTGTTAACTACTCATTTAAAAAGTATATGTGGAAACTGAACTAACGTTTATTTATTTAATTTATATTTTAAGACAATTTGTGAAATAATTTTAAAAGCAATTTTAATAAAAAAAAAAAGATAAATGCTAAGATCAATTACTTAATATTCTAAGTACGCATATAAATACTATAACATAATATTTAACAATTACTTACGTTAATTCTAAATAAAATTAAATATGCTATTATTCTTAATTATTTTCTACATAAATTAACCGTTAATGAACAATTTAAATAGTGTCATATAAGAAATCAGTGTACATGATTTTAGTAAAAATAAAACATACAATTGTGTATTCAGGCTTTGTGGTAATATTAAATTGATATCAAATGATGAAATTTAAACTTTAGTGAAATTATAAATATTGACGTTTAAATTTGTCACAAAGTATTTGAATGTTTATCAGTGATAAATTAAGAGAAAAAAAAATGAAAATAATTTTTGAATACAATGGAGTACGATTAGTTATACATTGCGTAAGTAATAAAAGAAAAGGTTAAAGCTTAATATTTTTAAAAAATTTTTACACATTTATAAAAGGAATGATTTTAAAATAAGTTAAATGTATTATTAAATACTAATGATATAAATTTCGAGCAAGTTTTCAATAAGTTACCTAAATAATAAAAAGAATTGACTAATTAAATTTTTTAGATTAAAGCATGCTAATTTTAAAACTTAATAAAAGATTGTTTTAGTGGGATGTTTTAAGTCTAATTTAAGGAGTACACCTAGCTTGCACTCACTAATTTAAGGGCTTTACATTTCTTGAGTAAAGTAAAATGGTGCTCACTATGCTTTCTGTGCTCTAGTAATGACGAAGACTACAATGTTGTCAATATGTGTTTTTATATATTATATTCATTGCGAATATAAATGGGGAAACACGTGGCCGGAATAAAAGTTGGTGTGACTCTTTCCAGTGCGTAATTCACTATTATCTATAATATTATTCTATTGAGTAGGTCATTTTTGATCCAAACATGGTGTATATAAAAAATTTAACACGGCAACACTGCAATTAAGTCAATACTATAACACAGAAAGTACAGTAAACATCATTTTGTTTTACTCAAAAAGTGTAAAACTCTTAAATTAATGAATGCAATGTGACAGCCTGAAAAGGGGCGGTTTTGAGATTTTTTAAAAAAAAAACTACTCTCTCTATAATTGTTATAAAATTTTAAGAGTATATATCCACATATTTTAAGAATAGACATTAAAATTTTTAAAGAATAAAATTAAATATTTTTTGCGCAACATGCGATTTTCAACGACACTGAAAAAGAGATCCTCCACTGATGTAGTAATTCCGGCTTTCCCCATGGATAAAAATTAAACGAAAATTCTCGTATAACTAGATGATATTAAGTGTGCAATGACCTAAAGATATGCTAAATTATGTATAAAAATTTTTCAGATAAATAATGTGGAAAAACAAATGTTCTAAATATGTATAAAATATTGTTATTATTCCATAAATGCTTCTCGTTCGCAGAACAGTTATAGGTAACCTTCATATAATGTAAAAAATTGAATGTTAATTCTTAAAGTCATATCAAAACGTTAGTTTGATTTAAGGATAGGTTCACATTAAATTCTCACTGTGATATAATTGTGAAATTAAATTCAAAGTTTCTCATATTTTGTTGGCAGGATTAAAACAAGTTAAAAGACACTTTTAAAAATTATGCAGAGTGGCGTGTTTTGACACACTAAGAAAATTTTATCCTTACTGTTAATGTGTTATAAAAGAGGCTCAGTCGCGAATAAAAATGAACTCGTTATAATGATCCCATCTAGAGTCTTCCGTCGGGTTTGGAGTTACTTTCGAGACTTTGTCGGCGGTTGAAACCGTGTTTGACGTCGAAGAACCGCAACCGGCACGCAAACGAAATCCACGTTCTGTGAGCATATCAAAGGCTTGCTCTAAATAAATGTGACTGAGGAAAAATCGTGCCGTGTACCGTTCCGAAATACCATGGTAAGAATCTCGGCTTTCGTTTAACGTCTCTCCAAACACATCACGGCAAAGAGTTACGCGACCACATACTAGTATCTTGGTTATTTTGCGAAACTTGACGTCAGTCACGCCATCACGACTAGCGGCAAAACTTCCTCGGTAGCCAATAGTTATACAGCCACTGTTCGCACTAGACACCTAAGAATTAGATTTTAGATTTTTAGTAAAGAGTCTTTTTAAAGTATGCAATGCTAGGTATAGATCTCAAATTTAATAAAAAAAAGTAAATTTTTAAAAAAACGTTATAAATAAGTATCAGGTATAATTTCGTTTAACGTTATCAAAATATCAACTGTGCAATTAGAGTCGTCAAATAAACTTTTCGGAATTTTCCGAGAAGTGTGCCCGTTTGGAGGCCATAACAATTTTAAAAATGTTAAAGGTGGGGCACGGCACCAAAAATTATTAGTAACTTGTGAATAAAGAGGTAAAAACTGCAAAAAATGTAACATTTCTTCAAATTCCGAGCCAAAAAAGCTCATATAGAAAAACTTTATACAGCTTTTTTGTAGAATTTTCTTAGACTAACATATTTTATAGAGGTCATGTTTCATTTAAACGAATGAATTTTGAAATAAAAAGGTTAATCCGTTTTTCTACTGTCAGTTTTCAACCACCATAACATCTTCTTGTATATTTTATCTCACAAATGGCAAAGAACGTTCTTATTCCAATGACATGTTAAATCGAATGAGACCAAAAAGAAAAAAAATCAGGACATAACAGTTAGGGACCTTCTCTTGTTAGTTTTCACAGACTTGATTACGAAATAAGCATTTTAATGATTTTTCAGCATAAGTACTAATGTACAAAGACACTATGTGAAATGGAATTGTATTTTATAATTTCCATGCAAGAAAATATCAAAAATGTCATCGCAGTGCCGAATTGAAATTCGTATATATGATGGTAAGCAATGATTTTTGGAGGTTAGACCCAAGCAAGAGTTCTGTAACTTTGCATGTAATCTACTTGTGCTCTGACTAAGCAATGAACGAAATGCCAGAACTACACTTTGTTGTTTTTTTTTTTTTCTTATGATACATTTTACAACTTCGTTACTTCTGGGAACGCTTAGTCCCCAGCCCAGACTTTTGGCATTATTTTTTTAACACTTATATACTTGAAAGCTACATGTGTACAAATTTTCAGAACTATACCCGATTTTTTTTTTTTCACCAAAATTTTACAATTTTAGGCGCCCGCCCACGCATTCCTCCCCTAGACAGAGTTCTGGCTGATAGCCTTAGACTTTATTAGAATGAAAAGTATCTTCTGACTGAAAACCGTGACTATACTCGATGACTGCACAAAATACGTAACCAGCTCTCGGACTATTACATTTTTTCAATGTTTATTGAAGATATTTATAACAGTTTACTTACGTTAGGCTACTAGCTTGCCACTATATATAACACAGTTACCAAAACCTAATTCCTTCACCACGCGGTGCTATATAATCGACAAAAATTTTTTTAATTTTTCTTTAAAAAAAACGGTTTTTTAATTTTCTCCATAAAATGACCTCAAACGAAAAACATTTATGAAGCTTTTTTATAAATCTTTTTATTGTATAAATTTTTTATTAAGGTAATTTTTAGAAAAAATGAATCACATTTAAGTTATAAAAAATTTTATGCTTTGCAATTATTTAATTTCAATCTTTATATATCATCCCTTAATGAATTATCGCACAAATGATACATATGTTTATAAGTCTAAAGACATCTTAAGCGAATGAGGGTACTTGGAAAAAATCGGGACTAGAGGCATCCGGTAGTTTCCTTGTCGGAAATAATTTTCCCTTTGTTGTGTGTAGTACAAGCTAAGATACACATACGTACATCAGATTGTTTACTTTAGTTTGTTCACTTGTACTCAAAGTAATGAAACCCTTATCCCAGTATATTGTCAGTTTTTGAAGCAATAAGTTCCTCAAAGTTTTGTTTCAAGCTCTAACTACCTGGAGACACTCTATCAAATCGTTTAAGCGATAGAATTCAGCTTCGCAGCGCAATCGATTAGTTTCACGGAATCTTTCTGGTAAAATTAGAGTGCCATTTCGTAAAAAATCTAGTATGTAGCGAAATAGGACTCCATCACGGTCCAAGAAATAACGACCGGTAGCGTCCTGTATGGGCGCCGAAGATCGATTTTCAAACCACTCAGCCAGTTTTGAGTCCTTAAATTTTCGCAGAGTTTCAAGGGTCGTAGTATAATTGACACCGCCGACATTAAGTTCGATTATTGGTCCAAAGTTGATTTCCGTTTTTGACATCTTCTAACACTGTTAACCAAGTCTGGAAAATCGGTAAAGTATGTTTGCAGTTAGCACACTTAATAAACTTGTAACAAAAAGTAACACAAAATTACGATTTTATTTTGTGCACTTAGCTGATTTTCTCGCCTGGATAACAGGAGCGAATTTCACAAAGCTCAAAAGGAGCAAAATTGAAAGAGAATAATCGCTAAAATGCGCATACAAATTTCCGGCGAGGAGGAAAAAGAAAATGAAAACTCGGTCGAAAGTTTTCCTTTTTTATCTGGGGCACTATACTTTATATTATTTACACATCTAATATTTAAATATAATTTATAAAACCAGTTAGACTACGTTAGTAAATTATAATACTTATCATACTACTCAATTGTAATTGAGTATTAAAAAGTCAAAATCGAAATTTTAATTTATATGTTTGATAAAGTTCGTCATTTATAAATTGATATTTAATATTGAGTAGAAAAAACTACGTTAAGTTGTTAATTGCCATATTTTATTCAGTTTTAATTATATAACCGTTATATAGCAAAATGAATGTTACAAAAAGATGAACATTCCAATAAGAAAAACTTGTAATGAAAAGAATTATTAAAACAAAAATATCACTTAATAAAAAATTGTTTAGATTTGAAAAAAACAACAACCCATATTTAAAAATTATTTAATTTTTAAAGCAAAAGTATTTAAAAAAATTAATAAAAGGCTTTATAACAGACCCAACAAACCATATAGAAAAATTTAATATATTTTTTTTCACGTGGGATTCTATATGAATTCTGTATGAAATTATTATCACTTTAATTTGGAAATTTACTGGAAATTCTATTGAAAATAAATTTAAATATCTATATTTTTAACATATAGATTTTATATGGAAACGTAATAGAAAAAATATAGAAAATTTTTTACATATTTGAAAATAAATAATTCACTATTTAAAACATATGGAAGTAAAACAGAAATATTATATAATTTGTATGAAAAAATTTGAAAAAATGTTCTTTTTATAACCATACTGAATCCTTATTGCATCGGTATTAAATGGTTTGTTGGAGAGGTTCCCAATTCCATGCTTACGAGTACTATGCTGCTTGCGGATCGATTCATATGTGACAGCCACCATTCAACAGATAAAAATACATTTCCCCATGTATATGAAATTTGAATAACAATTTATAATTTTAAGTAATTTTCGTTTTTATTATTTATTTATAAATTATGAATATAAGAAAATAAATTATGAAAAAATGAGAAAGTATGGAGGAGTTTGTCGATCCAAAATAAGTTGTGCTTATTAACCTACCGATATTTTAGAATGTGTTATATAATGCAAAAAGGTTAAGAGTCCCTGCTTTATAACGTAATAAAATAATTTCATTCGATTTTTTAAAAACTTACTTATTTAAAGTTTGTAACATTTCCAAATATACTTCCGCCTCTCATTTATTTAATCTAGTATTTCCATACAAACAGTAGGGCATTATAGGTTCTTTAAATTTGTGCGCAAACTTCAATCCTATACGAATATCCCCTAACTAATCCAGTGCTTTACCACTATCATTTTTCTTTTCAGAAATGTGACCAACAGCTAGCTAAGCAGAGCATGTACGGTCACGGTGGCGGCACAATATACCTAATAGCTAGCTATGCAAAGCATAAATGGTTATATCGTGTTGTATGAGATATTAAACAGAATATAAAATAACGGCATAATTAACAGCTAACTAAAAAAAGCATGTACAACTATGTTTAGCTACACATGGTATTACAGTCTACTATGTTCTAGAGTGATGTATCGACCTATAAAGCATCGCTTGTGGCACCGGTTGCATCCGAGCAATCGTATTTTAACGATCCACAAAATACGTTTAGAATTCCCCAGAGTTCTTGCCACCTATAAGCATGATCGTCAATACATTCCTCATTTCCCAACTGATTCAGAGATCCGCCGACTACTCACAAAAAAATCCTTTCGGATTTTAAGCAAGAATGACACTTAGCAACCATTCGCGGTTAATGTACCAGTATCGCCCAATATGACGTGTCGGGTAGTCGCAACCTACCTTTACAACTCATAGCCGTTTTTTGGAGGACCAAATTGTTTCGAACCAATTTCAATTTAAAATTCCGCCTATATTTCGCCAAAATGCGAAATAAATTCGAATTGATTTGTTTCTTATTTTGGCGCATCGAATTAAATATCACAGAGCAAATTTCTCATTGAGGAACAATAATTCCATTTACAATTTTAAATTTCCACAGATGGAACAAACTTCGAATTTTTTCGAAGCAAACAATTTTTGCTTTGAAAAAAAAATCAAATTATTTCGAATTTTTCGTTGGTGTGGCTCCGCCTCCAAATCGAAATTTCAGTCGCCAAAATAAACAATTTGCAAATTATTTCGAGTTATTCGAAATAATTTGGTCTGCTAAAAAACGGCTCATATTATTTAAAACTAAAAGTTTTAGACTGTTGGATATCAGAAAAAGATCTCCCCCTTATTTTTTGATGCACACACTTTTTATATGCTTGTGTCGTTGCAAAAAACATGGAATTTTTTTTCTAGGCAAGCGACACGACGTAAATTCGTTCCTTTTCTTTTGGTTAACTTCGCGCGCTTTTTATGAAGGTGGTAAGTCGACGCGCCTTACAAGTTATGTTCACAATCTGAAATGAATTTCTTTAAATAATATTTTAATTTGCTTTCTTTGTAAAAATATATTGGAATTTATTATACCTTTTTATTGCTTAAGCTTTGTAAATTATTTTGTATGATTACTGCCTGTACTGTAAATAAGATTTAACAAAACATTAAATAAATTATTAATTTTAACTAGCAGTTACATAACAATATTATATAAACGTTAACATTACAGTAGCGTCAAGCGTGATAGAATGGTTAATTAACCACGATCACTGTTATATAATTGCTATAATAACAAATTTTTAGGT
>AGDA01022158.1:0-10885 GCA_000281935.1 Mengenilla moldrzyki | reverse complement strand
TAACAGATAGCCATTTGCGCTTTTACAAATATAAAAAAAGTATTAGTTTTAGTTGTGTTGAAAAAGTCTGTCCTGTTCGGGACAGTTGAAAAGTCTTTTTGTAAACTTACTCGGTCTTGTACAAAAGTATAGGAGTTGAGTAATTCTAAGTAACTATGACGTAAAATTGCCCTGTTCGGAACAGACTTTTTGAACATGACTTTTGTGTTCAAAACCCTTATTCACAATTGCTGTGTTCAATGTGGAAAGTGACTATAGCTGTCGGCGACAGCGAAATTCGAGCCTGAGCTCTTCAACGCACTAGGGTCGAACGGCGACCACTAGGCTATTCAAGTCTCGCTTCATTATACATATGTACAATTTATCTTGAGCTACACACAACCTTATTTACTCTGAAATCCAATGTTACAAAAATTCAGTTTTTTTTTTATATTTCTGATAGATTAAAAGAAAGTGTTCTTATAGAAATAAGGTACGATATCCCATGACATTTTTTTCTAAATGAGATTTTTCTCTGTGCTTAAAATATTTTGAGGAAGAACGTTTAACTTTATGCTACTTTTGTATTTTCATGAAGCAATTGTTTTTTAGAGTACACTATTAGTAGTAAAAAGTATGCAAGAAATTGAGAAACTACTAATCACTTTCATGGCATTTCGAGATGAAATTCTTAACCAGTTTTCGAACCTTGTGCTGGATTATTATGAAATCTGCTATTCAACATACACACAGATTGTTCAGCAATCTTTCAGCAATAATGAAACGAATAAGTTAATTTATAGTGCTGAATGGTTAAATGATAGTGATATAATTCGTTTTTTGAAATCGTTGCCGGCCTGGAGAGCACTGACCACTGGTGAAGTCGAGAAACTGCAACAAAATACGCAGGAAATCGAAATGCTAATTAGTACGTTGGGAGAAAGGAAAGTTCGCAATAGCGAAATTTTAACAGATATTGGTCTTTTAAAGGAACTGAGCCATATTCATGAAAGCATGGTAAATATATACGTTATAATTACTTTTTAAAAAGCCTTTTGTCTTTGTCAGATGTTATTTTAGTATATAAAAAGGGCATACTATTCAATGATCTTTGATATTTTTCTCTTTAAATGAACTGGTGGTAACGGAAGGAATTTTATTTCCATTTAAAAATGGAACGAGAAAGAATAAGAAAATGATATTTTTGAAACCGAAATAACGCCTTTATACTACAAAAACCTGTATACCTCGACTACGTTTTGACTAGTCCTGGGTGCTTCTAAAAGTTGTAGTCCAATGTAGTCGTTTTTTTTGTGTGACAATAGATACTACACAGAGTACATAATTCTTTCCGTGGACGTATGAAACATGAATTGATTATTGTATGGGAAAACGTGTGGGGAGGAATTTTCGAACCGGTTCGAACTGCGCATGGACAGTACGTTTCTTTTAATTTTTGAAAACTGATTTTTTTAATCAAATTTAAACGTGAACATTTTAAAAGATGCTGAAATGCATAATTTGCCAATCCACGAGAAATGAATTATTAAATTTATCATTTCACAAGTATTTATTTAATATAAACACTCCAAAGATATTAGACATTGAATGTCGTTTTCAACGATCGAGAAAAAAACCACCGTTATTTTAAAATCACTGTTGTGAGTCAGCGTAATTCGACTTGGCCTGAACATTTCTTTTTACACGTATTCCTATGCAATAATCAGTCCATATTTTATACGTCCATGATTATTTGTAACAATTTTTTTTTTCATTTCCTTAACATTAATTATAAATTATTGTTACTTCCAATATGGTTAATATCAATTAGAGTTTTCAGGGGGTTGTTTGTTTGAAATGAAGTCGTCAATGTATACAAGTTGGTAAGGAAGAAAGTTTTCTATTACAGTTTCACTGGTACAATAATATAAAACTAATGTTCGAAAAATGTGGAAAAACAACAAATTAAAGCATTTATATAAGTGAAATATTTTCGAAATATAAATGGATTTATTTCAGACTTTCAATTTGTACATTATTTTTAATGAAATTCGAAAAAATATATTTTTTAACATTGTCATTAGTAGTTGTAATATCGGGCCAAAAGCTCAATATTGGTATTAGGTATTCACATATATCTTTATACTCTGTGTTAAATTTTTTTTACTACTTTAAGCTTTTTTTATATACGTCAATCACTTTGTTATATAAAACTATGCATTTATTACCCCAAAGCTGGGAGTGTTATGCTCCGTTCAGTAGATACATCAACTATCTTAATTTTTTGAAAAATTTTAAACACAGATTACCCAGATTGGCAAAGCATTCCCTTATCTTTCCTTTTAAAACTTGATGGCGCCACGATATTTCTTCTATAAATGATCGGTGTTGCGCTTTAAAATATTTTTCGTATAAATATTTGCATTTCATTTTGAACAAACATTAAGGAAAATTTAAAAAATAGTTGATGGAAAAAATTTTTTACTATATTTATTTATTTTTGTAATTGCCATCGAAAAAATGTTATAAAAAACAAATGAGTATTTTTTTTGGCAACATTCGGAAGGTTTTACCAAAAGATACCGCCACTTTTGTTTAAATTTTTACTAATATAAAAATAAAGGGAAATTAGAAAGATTTTTTCCTTTGCCGATCTGGGTAATCTATGTTTTAAATTTAAGTATCAAGCACTTAGGGCAATCATAACTTTTTAAATTTTAAATAACTTTTCATTGAATAATAAACATTAATACTATTAAAAAATTATTTTTTTGACCCTTGAATAAGAACTAATATATTTTAGGCCTTTTCGGAAATTTACTCGGAGTAATCTTAGCGGAATCACATTTATTACGTCAGCACTTTTCTTCTCTAAAGATAACTCTAATATGTTCGGAAACTTTTATCATGTGCGCATGCAGGCACCTTTAAACCCTGCTCGCTAGAAAGGTCGGTTAGAGCTAATGACGTATGCTATGACGTAATTTTTTTCTAAACATAATGTGATTTTACAAACACAGTTTTTGGACTCTTTGTTACTCCATGTAAATTTCCGAAAAGGCCTTTTGTAAGCTATTGTGTCGTGTTTTGTAACTTTTCGCTTTATAGAATTAAACAATTTATATACTGAACTGCTCATATATTCTTTCTAAGAAAGAGTATTGGTTTTTACTATTATTTTTTGAAAATTCAATATAAAAAATATAGTATTAATAATCCTAACTGTGAAAAAGCGTTATTTGAAAATATTAGAAAAATTTTTAATTTTAAAAATAGAGTAAACATATTACAGATATAAGCAAAATAATAATGAATGAGTTCAAAAACATTTTGAAAAAATTCTGCATAGAAAAACCAATACCATTACAGTGACAGAAAAATTTACTAAAAAACTAGTAATATGTTTTACAGTATTTGACGTAAGTAAAAAGTTTTCTAAAACAAAAAAAAATTTTTTCTAAAATTTAGCTCCTTTTAAGTAGAAAATAATAAAAGTAAGTAAAATTTTTATATTTTTAACAAAAAAAAATTTTCTAAAATTTAGCTCCTTTTAAGTAGAAAATAATAAAAGTAAAATTTTTATATTTTTAACAAACCATATAACTTATGGCAAATACTGTGAAACATATTACTAGCTCTTTAGTAAGCTTTTTTTGTAAGTATGTAATCAAGTAATTAAAATTGGTAAACGAATCTCATTTCGATGGTGGAAAATTTAGTAATTTTTAATAAAATTTTTTAAATAAAATTAAACAAATATTTCATCAAAACAATTTAGTACTTCCAACAAATACTTCTTGTTATACGAACTAAATAAATACTGGATGCAGTACATCTTAGTCTAGTTTACTAATCTCTTTTTTTTACAAAACTTATTCGTTATTCATTCTGATTTTGATCATACTTTAATCTTACCCCTAAAAAAATTTTTTTAAGTGATAAATATATTTTTATATCACTTAATTCGTATGCAAAGAAATTTTTTTGTTCACAGTATTCAGTGATCTTTATAATCATATAATTATTTCAGGAATGGCTGATTAAAAAACTAGGATCATTCTCTGGCTGTGCCAATTTGAAGGAAATTATCAATACATTTGAAAAATTTACCGATTTGTGCCTTTTAGTATTACATTTGGAAGTTAGAGTGCAATGTTTTTACTATTTAAATTCCAAAGACTTATTGCTTAATAAAAATGCTCAAGAACCTGATCAGAAAATTATTGAATTCAATCGCTTCCTTATCCGCTTAGATGAAGCTATGTCGTTTTGTTTGAAACCAAATAAGTTCAAAGTATTATTTATATTAGATTTTGATAAATTATATGAATTATTTACATGCAATTATTTTCTTAAAGTTTGTCTTTGATGGATTAGCCAGTTTGATATCAAAAATACTTATAAATTCTGTTCAGTATTTCGATACAATAGACGATCTGTCTGTCGAACAAATGCACAGAAATATTTTTGCTTTACAGCAGACATTGACAAATATAACATTAAATCGTGAATTAGCTTTAGATTATGCAAAACGGTTTTTTGAATTGTTTTATTTAAGTGAAGAAGTATAAAATTTTATCAATTTCATTTTGTTTCGTATAATAAATAATAGTATATACATTTTTTTCAATATAATCAGTTTTATCAACCCGTATTGCGTTTTGCATCTAAAATAAAACTAAATTTGATCTTAAATCGTCTAGAGCAGTGCTTCCAACCTTTTTTGTGTCATGCTCCATCTTTAACATTTCTAAAATTGTTACGCCTTCCATACTGGCACATTTTGGAAAATCCAAACAATGTTTACATGACGGCTCTAATCGCCCAGTTGATATTTTGATAACGTCAAACGAAATACGTAATAATTTTTAAATTTTTTTTTTTGTTAAATTTGGCACTGATACTTAGCATTGCATTAAATTGCCCAGAAAAGAGGTTTAAAACGGTTGAGTTCATTTTTAACTACCAAATTTCCCATGCGAAGCATGGGTCTCACGTTAGGAAACTCTGATCTAGAGAGTATCTTTTTTAATATTTAAGATATAAGAATTTAAGGACCAAATTGGATACCATTTAGTCATGTGGTCATATATTTGTTTAGAAAACTTTTAAACTTTGAGATACTAAATAGATAATTTTTAACCAAAAAAGTAGTGTTTTCAACCATTTAAAGTCAGGGTTTAAGCTCATGGCATGAGCTTTATCAACAATCAGAGATGTAGAATTTATTAAAGAAAATTTTTTGAATTTGTGATAAATTTTTGGTTTTTTTTTAAAAAGAAATTCTACAAGAGTTTGAATACATGTAGTTATTTAAACATTTAACCAAATAGTCAATATAGTTAAAAAAACTTATGCGTAAATATAATAATATTTTATATAGCGCATTTGATCTTAAAAACTATTTTGAAATATATCTTCAGGAGAATTTTTGTCTAAAAAAATATCGAAACTGTATCTTAATGATTTTAAGATACATTTGTGCGAAGTGATAGTTTTTAGTCCTTTATTATAATATTAGAAGCGCAATCCACAACACCACTTCCAAGTAAAGTAACATCGACTAAAAAACTTTCTGTGTGCGTTTGGAAATTCCAATTTGTTTTAGACTAATCTAGTGTTATTTGAAGATTAGTTTTGTTGAATCTAACTTTGACAATGTCTATGAGAGGAAAACAACACAAATCTAAATACATCATGCGTATCATATATTAGCAATTCTTTGTTAATGAATACTAAAATATTACGTAAAATTTTTCTAAAAATAAGGATATAAATAGAAATATTTGTTCCTAATTTATATCGATTTGTATAGTTGTTTTTTTTTTGGAATTTGTATTATGATTGTTTATTATACGAATGAAATATTACTATACAATTTTAAAATAATCTATATATTTTTAGGAAATTCTGATGAATATTTCAACAAAAGGCTCAGAGTTTTCAGACCTGGAATATATTTATGCTTTCAAATTGATTGGTCGTAATAGAAATGAATCAGCAGATAAGCTGAATTCTCAGCTTGAAAAATTAGGCCAAGTTTTGCAAAATGTTAAAGCTTTCGTTTGATTCGATAACTCTGAAATTATGTTTACAATTTCAAATCGTGAAATCAGTTTCTAATTATATTTAAATTATTTTTTTAAACATAATTGTTTTTGACAGATAACTTTTTTCCTTGATAAAAGTATTCCTAAATTTAAATTTTACTAATTACATGTTTACCATACTAATGTATTTTTTTTATATATTAGTTTTTTTACACTTTTAAAAGTTTAATGGTGAAATGCAAATCTTTCATATGAGTAAAATAAGCTTACTAATTGATCTATTATAACAGTTTTTAATTTCCTTTTTAGCAAGTCGCGTTGTTTACGTAATATTTTTTTATAGTAGTAGATTTTTAAATAATGTAAAGTTATATAAGAAAATTGCAAAAGCTCTAACTGTCCACATTTTATATTGTCCTTTTTTAGCTTTTTAAAATTGCAATGAAATTAATAATTTTTCTGTATTTTAGTGGACTTTTATTCGCCAAGAAAATATTCGTTTATTATCATAGCTGAAATAGCAGATTTATAATGATTTATTTTTGGTCCACAGATTTCAAACAAATATAATAATATTAATTACTTTTATCCTGTGTGTCAAAACATGTTTATAAAAGTTTTTTTTTCGTGTTGCAATAATGTTGCAAATATGTTATCTTTTATGTTAATTTTCTAACTGAAAAACACTTACAACAGTTTTTTGTAATATATTTTTAAATGCTATTTCATATTGAAAACATCCCTACTAGCACATTGTAATTTTCATTAAAGTTTCAGCGAAACTTTAAATCGGAGCTTTGCATTGAAGTTACATAAACATTTTATAAACTTACGTAATTAAAAGCTCCATTTCAATTTCACTGCAAAGTATAGGAAACCTTGTAATTTTCGATCTTGTAACTAAGGAATAATTATTTAATTTCATTTTGCAAACAAAGTAAAAAAAATTTTGATTTTTATCAATTGCAAAAAGTTTGAAGATTTATTAATTACTAATGGTTTATCTTAACAATTAGCAGTAAATAAATATATCCTGCTTGTAGGTAAGTGGAGTATTTTTATTAATAATTTTTTTTTGCAAATAGTTAATTTTTTTATCAGTTTACGAATGGCTTTTTCTTTCGACTCGCGAAGGGCTTTGCAGATTTAAGTATACTAACACTATGTTTACGATCAATTAGTAGGCGCTTTTCATGTCTTGCGAGTAGACTTCTTTGACGCCTCCGAATGGCCTCTACTAACCATCTAAGTAATTTTCTTTGCTTTCCCGTCAATATAGACGTTTCTTATTTCGCGAATGTTATTCACTTGTAAGTGACATAAGTATTATTTTGGTTCGAGAGCCATCTACTTCCTCGAGTGGAAAGACATTGCTTGTCCTTTTAAACTTGTTATTTACCTATGCTTGTTTTCGTCATATTTGCAGAAAAAATGCTAATATTCTTGAAAAGTTTTAATTCGTTCCTACTAATTGTATTTTAATTTTTCAAACTTTAGATTTTTAATTTGATTGGTTTTTAGTGTACTTAAAAGTCTGGTAGCGGTTCAGAGTTAAGAATTTTTATTGAAATTTGTAAATTCGCAAAATTTAATATACATCTTCGTGATATGTACAAAGTACTAATTATATATGATAGATGTTGGTTTTATTGGGTAATAATATTAGGTATTAAATGTTCATATTCTTCTGTAGTTGCTTCAATTCAAATTTCAGCAAAATAAAGATATGTATAAATGTGAATTAAATTTGCGATTTACTATTAAGACTACGAGTTTTTAATTGTTTTTCAGCTACCACAAGTCACGCCATACATAATTGGGATAAAATTAAAATTAAAATTTTAAAATTTTTCAACGAAATTAAATGAAAAAATAAAAAAAAAATAGAGACGTTGATTTTATATTAACATTAGATGTTTGGATATTTATTATACATATTTTTTTCACGACACTCGTCAAAATAATGTGTGAATGACAATATGTATTTTCTTAAGGAACCATTTTTTCGAAGTTATCTTCGCGTTTCACAATATGAAAGGGTTTGAAATCAATCAAATATTTTTTGAGATGTTTCATTGAAAAATTTGAACTTGACCCATACATCTAATGATGATTTTCCAATATTTATAAGAATTAACGTCAATTGTTTTACATACAGTATTCATTCAAAAGCTGACAAACATGATAAATCACAAAATTCATTGCTACACAATATTTAATAATTTTTTACATTGATTTTGAGTACGGTAATCTAAATAAATTACACTACAATTTTCATTAGTTTCACATGTATGTCATCTTTCACACCTCTTTTTATGCCTATATTTAATTTAGTACTGAAAGAATATCACTTTCAGATATATACTTAACTGACATGTGTTTTGCCATTTATTTTTTCGAACTTTTAAGTTTTATATTTTTTTTAATTCCGTTTCAAAAAGATTATTAGGTCTTAATTAGTTGGTGACACCATTTTCACACTACAATCAATTTATTCTACTTTGTTAATTAAATTAAAAAATATTTTTCTACACCAACTCTAATATCATTGAAAATGGATTTAAAAAGTTTTTACAACACTTAAATTGTAAAACTCTCGAGAAATCTGAAAAGATACGAGTTTGCTAAAAACCAAATCAGAACAGCAAGTACAAAAAAGTATTATTTTTCTACACTTTTTCCACACAAATTCGAATATCAGAATGTACCACAAATTAGTATAAGAAATGCACTCTAAAGCCTATTGGAATCGTGAAATTAGTTGAAGATGCATAAACGTTGCAGTGCTCCTTTTATGCAAAATTAGCGTGTAATATGAATTGCTAACTTTAATGAGCGCTGCATGAAAGTTGCATTTCCGTTTCGGCAGATTTGCGCGGTAATCTGGAGCTTTTGTGCAACTCTTATGCAGCCTTCCTACGCCGGTAGGGTTATTAATTTTTATAAAAATTACTTATATTTAACTAACTGCAATATTCAATTTATATTTTTAATATTATATTAATATTGTTATAATACTTTTCACTTGTTATATTCTACAATAAATATTAGATCCGATCCGTATGGAAATTGTGTATTTTAATATTTAAACGCTGTATTCTAATTTTTATTCCTTAATAGACTTCAAAACACATTTATTTTATTTTTAATTTCTAAATGTTTATTTTAATGTTTTAAAACAAATGTTAAAAAAGTTTTGAAACAGTGCTAGAAAAAATTGTCGATGCTGCATAGAAATTACATCAATGGCATGCCGTAACACAAGTGTTAAAAATATTTTATATTAATGTCGTAAAAGCATTTGGTAGAACAAAAAAGTTATATCAACAATATGTTGCAAAAAAATATTTAAAACAGTGTTACAAAAAGATACTAATGTACCATAAAAGTAACATTAATATTTTTTTTTAAACATGTTAAAAAAATTTTGAAACATTATGAAAACATGTTGATAAAACATAAAAATAACATCAACATGTTACAAAAAAATGTTAACGAAATTTTGGAACAATGTTTTAAAAAACATTTAAATAACATATTTTTAACATTATTGTAACATATAAAACATGTTACATAACATTGCTAAAAAACTTTTGTGTAACATTAACATATTTATAAACGTGTTTTGACACACAGCGCTATTAAAATTTGTCTTTCTAAGACGAGGACACGATAGTCGAATCTAATTATTGATGTATTTACCGGTTTAACCGATTTTAAAAGGATTCTTACTTTAATTTGATTTCGCGAAGAAAACTTAATTTTTCCACAAATTACAATTAGATTTTTATTAATTGAAGGTAAAAATTGAAGTTTGAATTAAAATAAATTAAATATTGAACTAAAAGTTAAAAAGTTGATTTTTTGTTGTTGTATTTATTTTGTGTTTCAATGTCGGAATTTCTAGAATTCGTTGAGTCGAATGATTTGTTTACTTCGATAGATGTGAATGCGTTGTTTATAAGTCTCGTACGGCAAATTCTTTGTTGTTTAGTGTTGAAACGAAACCAATGCAAAAACGGAACTCAGCTTCCTTCGCATTGTTAATGGTTGTCTTCATAATAGTCTGATAATTACATTTTTCCAAAAGCAACTCTTAAAAAATTTTATTTATAATCTTCTATACATATAAAAATGAATGTATGTCTGTCTGTTTGTACTCAATAGTCTAGAAAACCATCCATCCAATCGTCGTGAAAATTTGAGAGATTATTAGACATATCCCTGGGAAGGTTATAAGATTATTTTTTTAAAAATCAGAGTTTCGGTTCTAGACGCTATCGAATAAATAACGTTTTCTTATTTATAAAATGGATTTATAAAAGTTGTGTTTTTCCACTTGGCGTCCAAATGTTAATGTGAGGTTTAATAATTCTTTTTTTCTTGTGTATAGTCATAGTTGGGGGGGAAGGTTTATGTGTTAAAAAAATTGAAGAATCCTTATAGAAAAGTATGAAATAAAATTAGAATTAAATAATTCGACAATATTTTATTATATTGCTATATAATGTAAACTTTTTTTTCTTTTTGAGAAAAACATTCTGTGATGCTGTTGCGAAAAAAAATTTAATTGAATAGAAATGAATATCAATTTGTTTTTATAAAATTGTCTAATAAAATGATTTAACATAAATCATAATAATGCAAATTAAGTTTACACGATTGCCGCTAAAAACATATACCAATTTAATATGTATGCATACAGTTACTTCTTTTTAGGCCAATAATATATTATCTTCGGGTGAAACAACTTAACGTAAATGTATCAGTGTTTTGACCATAAAATAAACATGTAGAAGGACGACTGCAGTACATGCTCTACAGTAAAGTTTTATTGCTTTTTAAACCTTAGCACA
>AGDA01022148.1:0-12155 GCA_000281935.1 Mengenilla moldrzyki | reverse complement strand
CTATTTTCCTCAATACAAGTTTTAAAAGAGAAGCGCACATGTCAAATTTAAAAAACCGTTAACGGAAAAAAGTTAACAAATTTTTTTTTTTAATTATTTTTAAATAAAATTAATTTTGACAAATTTATAACTAATGTAAATTAAAAATTACCGAAAAAGGTTTAAATGTTTAAAATCTGTCGATTTTTTTGCAAATAATACACGTCAACATTTTGTACAAATTTGAATTTCGCGCTTTTATTCAAAATTTTGAATTTATTTAAAAAAAAAACATGACTGCGCGCTTTACTTTTATTACTTGGTGTATTGAGAAAAATAGTTCCTACGTAATCAGCAGTGACATGTCTAATACATCCATGTATAAAAGTCTTGCGCTATAGTATTTTACTGAGCACTGTTTGCTTTAGGTCTGTATTGATTTTGACTCATGAGATAGATATGCGTAGAGTCGTACTAGTATTTTCACCAATACAGACATAGAAATAAATATTTTCAGTTACATTATATTTATTTTGTGTTATATTTAAATTTAAGAAATTTTAGAAAACGGTAAATCAAAAAAATTTTGTTTCCTCTATGAAATTTAGAATGTGAACAAAAAAAATTTCATTTTTCTTTCTTATCACAATTGCGATAAAATTTTATTATTTTATTCTAACTAATCTTATCTAAAGAATGTTATTCTAATATCACCGGCTTTACTTTTTTTTTATTTCCAATTTTTGAACTAGTTATATCTAGGCAAAAAGATGTATATTTTTTTGATTTTTTAACATATGATTAATTGTAATGAGATTTTTAATTATAGGTTTTTAAAGTGACAGTTAAATTTTGAAAAGGAAACATATTTGAACGCTTTTGAACTTTGGCCAATATTTTCTCAATTTTGAAATAAGATCGCTTAAATTTTAATACAAGTAATTCACAGAATTTTAGCGTTATATAGATAATGTAATTATATTTCTACTATATTCTTTTACGTCATTATGACGTTATGGTGTAAGTTACAATTATGAATTCAATTGATCAAATGTTCGAATCATTTACCCTAAGCTGCAATAAAAAATTTATTTTGGCAAATCAGATTATTTTAAATCAATTTCAATTCGAAATTTCATCTACATTTCAGCAGAATAAAAAATAAATTCCAATTAATTCGCCTTTTGTTTTAACGTATCGAATCGAATATCACAGAGCAAGCGTTACTCCATTAAAAAATTTAATTCGCAGACTTCAAATGGCACAGACTAAACTAAATTCGATTTTTTCTGAAGCAAAAAATTTTTACTTTAAAAAAAATCGAATTGCTTCGAATTTTTCACTGCTGTGGCTTTGTCTTAAAATTAAAATTTTGGCCGCTGAAATAAATATTTTGCAATTTTTTTCGAATAACTCGAAATAAATTGGATCGTTGAAATATATATCGAATTTGAAGCCGTTTTTTAAACGTTAGTTATTAGACGTTATAGTTTAAATCATGGCACTTACGAAACTACTATTTACTGTTTAAGTGTTAAAAACAGTACTATTTTGAGTATTTACTAACTGCTTCAAAGCACTTTATAAATTAGTATAGTACGATTTGACAAGACCTACACTTTTTTTATTGATAAATGTTAACATTTTAATAAGATTTTAGCAAAAATTATTAAGCACAAATTTAATTTCATATAGTTTGTGGTTATATGGGGACAACGACCAGTAAGTTTGAAAGAATTTAAACCATAGATAGCGCTAATATTACTCAAGAACATTTTGCGCGACTTATAACTCAAACTATACGGATACTGTTTTCATTAGATAGTATAATTGAAAGCTTTTCATATGTGTAAACTTATGCTAATTAGTGTTTTTTTTATATTAGAAAATTAAGAGCATGTTTAAAAAATTATACTAAAAATTTTTATGTTAGAATATTGAGTTAAGCTTTTTTCGTTTTTTTAAGTTAATATTTTTTTACGATTATGTCTATTTTAATAATTACGTATAGAAGTACTTTTTTATTGGTATATTAACTTAAAAAAGGCCATAAAAATATTAAATAGACAAAAGTAATTATTTTAAAATTATAACTCGATTTGGAACAAAATCATTTATACGTTCAACGTATACAAAACAGAACTTAAAAATATCCACTTTAAACCTCATTAAAGGCTTAAGTAATAAAGTTATTTAATTTTTTTGAAGAAACGTTCTCGCTTCTTTTCGAAAGCGTCTTCGCGCCTTTTGGCTCTTGGCCAAAGTACACGATCGCGGTTTACCAAACGGCCGTTCGGAGAACATACGAATACCTTGTCATACGATCACTAAATCATTGTTTCAAAATACACTATTAGTTAAGGCCCCTGACAGCCATCGACTAAAGCTGAACTGTTCGAGCAAATGAAAATTTTCCATATTTTTCGACCTTATGTCAGTGTTAAAATTATTCTATTTCCATGTTATGGTGTATTTATAAAGCGCAATTTGTTTTTAATTTCCCTGTTTTAATAAATGAATCATTATTCAAGGAAAATGTTATTTTTGTATTTTCGCTAATTGAATTCTATCAAATGAGCAAAAAATTGAACTCTTAAGCTACTGTAAAACAGGGAGTATGAAAACTTCATACTTTGCAAACTTCAGTGGAGTCTGACTTCTCATTGACTAAATCTACTGCTTTGTTTGATTTAAAACAAATGGTCTTGATTGACAACAAACATTTTTTAATAAAAAAGTTTCTGTGTTGCTAAAAAATTCCTATGAGAAAATTTTAATAAAAAGTTAGTAAGTACCAATGTAAGTTTTATTCTTGTAATGAAGAACGTTAAAAACATAAGCTAGATCTACATGTGCCTTATAAGATCAAGCAATAGTCCGACTGTGTCACCTTCAGTGATAGCTCGCCTAAGATCATTAGATCCAAGTTTGGCCATCCTCCGAGACTCCAATGCATAGCATTGAAGGATAAGATGGAGGCTATCTTCCACATCTTCATTACACATTCTGCACAAATGTTCTTCTTTGTAGAGGTCAATCGTGTGCACGTGTTTCCTGAGACGGCAGTGTCAGGTTATAAAGCCAATTATTGTCCTCAGCTTTTTAATTAGATAGTAAAGTATATAAATGAGTAATTAATTCAAGAAATAAGCCGTTTATAAAATGGACTAGTTTATTAAGTAGAAATTTACTGTTTATTAATATGCAAAAATTAATGTGCAATTTGATACTAAACTTCAGAATACAAAAATTAAAATTTAATAATGAAGTATCAGACTGAAGTATAAACTTAAAGGAGTTACTGAGCTCGTCAGCGGAGACTAAACCCTTTCACCACCATATCCTAAGGTTTAAAGCGATCCGAGCCAAAGGGGTTGATTTGTACTTGGAGTAGGTGATGAGGACATATGAGTCTCTAAGATACCAGGCGTCTTTTAGAGTAAAAGCTTTACATCGTCATCACCAGGTTACTGACAATATGGATCATTCATTTACCTAGAACCATTAAATTCATATTAATCAAAATAAAGGAAAATTTAACCAATCCAACCTCAATGTAAACCGAGTTTTCCTGGAAAAGTGACTCGAATCTGGGAATGAAACAATGGTTTCTGGTATTTATCGTAAAAAAGCTAAAATCCCAAAGGGAGAAAATTAGACCCTGAAAACCACAGTGACGCAAGTAGATGAAGTTCAAGATCCTTAGGAGAATGTGAAAACTTTAAGCTCCAAAATCCTAGGCTTCTTCTTTTTTGTGGTCACGCCGTGCGCTAAGAAAGCCTTCGGCACCAGAACTATTCCCTTGTCGGAAGAAAGGTAACAGCTTTTCAATTACTGTCCTTTCCCTATATATGACATTAGCAAGACTCAGCATTGAAATAACCTAAAGCGCAGAGCTTGTCTGGTCAACAATTTTGGTGCCTAGGTGAATTACTGACATGGAACAGAAAAATCTTAGTCGAGCTATTGCTAAGGAAACACAATTGGGGTGGTGCTTGGTTTTATTAAACACATGCAACTGCTTAATTAAACCTTCAGTTTTCTAGGAGAATGATAAGTGCTGAGGTGTACTTAATATATAAGAATTTCATTAATAGATAACTTTATCAAAATAAAATCATTTATTTTTGACTAACCAGGAATGACGCTTTTCCAATTTTCTTCAATAGATTTAAGCCGTATTTGTGAGATTTTAATTGCGCTTAATTTTCAACTAAAGATCAACATTCTCAAAATTAAAAAATTAGTTTTCGTAATTTATGATTTCTCGATCGATTACGTTTTCACTTTCATAAAAAATTAATTATGACGAGGCTTCTAAAGTTAACCATAGTGAATTCGAGGAATCTTTTTTTTATATGACTAGTAGTGTTTAATACTTTTTTAATAATTGTTATGTTTTTTTTAGTTTAAAGGAGAAATTTATGCCTTTGAAAATATTACATTAAGAGAAACTTTTGAAAAATTAATATGCAACTTTTACTATTGGCTTATAGACTTCAATATTGGCATATTGAAGTTTATTAATACCAATTGATGTTTATAATTTTTTAAAGTATTTGTAAAGTTTTAACTATACTTCTGCCACCAATATTTGTTTGAAATAAAGAAAGCAGTAGGAATAAACACTAACAAATCTTACTGTCGTTCAAAATTGATTAGAATTTCTAAATGTAAATTAATCCTTTCAAATTTTGTAGGTTCACTGGACCAAGAAGGGTTGTCCTTAGATCCAAATGCGACATCAGTTTCGTCACCAGTACAAGTAGTAGTGGGAGAGAGCGAGATTAAGAAGGAGACGACAACGAATTTGACAAATAGTAACACCCACAATGGTGACATTGAAGCTAATGCTAGTCGCAGTGGAGATGATCAAACCAATGGTAAAATTGTTAAAAGTGACCAAGTGGAAACTTCAGTACCAATTGCAAATCAAGTCTCGGTATCGGTACCGTTATCATACCGGGCCATGTTTACGACTAGTCATCCCCATCAGCATCACCATCATCCATCACAAATGGACCCAAGTGCTTCCCAGCAACCTCTTGGACTGATGCCAACGTCTCCAACATGGCTTCCGCTGCAAAGCAGTCCGGAGAAAAACATGTTTCAGCCTATGTTCAATTTGATGAGCCAACAGGTGACATCTCAAGCAGCGCCTGTACAATCGGCTAACGTATCTAGTCAATCTTACGGTGCGGTATCGAGCAATGGTGCTAGTTCAAACTCTGTAACGGTCGAAAATAGTGGTTATGAAGTGAACAGAAGGCAAGGTCAAGGCGACCTTATGAACCTAAATTTAGAATGTGGATTGCATGGGTCTTCAGCAACGCATGCGCACCACCCTAATCAGTCTATTGACCAGCAAAGTCAGCAACAAACACATTCAGGAGACTTGGGATACTCGCGATTGAATCAAGGTCTATTAGTTAATGGATCCGTGGCAAAGTATTGGTTGGAGCCAGAGTATTCTAGTAATCCAACGGGATCTTTAATGGTATCAGAGACTCTATTGGTGCCAAAACAAGAACCACAGTTTGGTAACGAATCCAGTTGCAGTGAGCTGGGGTCCAATCAGGGGAATCAAAATGTTACAACTTCCACTTATGGAGTTGTGCAATTAGCGGAATACAATCCGTCAACTAGTAAAGGGCATGAAATATTGTCGCAAGTATACCAACAGACACAATTGCCGTTAAAACTGTTACCGGTAAAACCGCGAAAGTATCCTAATAGACCCAGTAAGACTCCGGTGCACGAGAGACCGTACGCATGTCCAGTGGAAAGTTGCGATAGACGGTTTTCGAGATCTGATGAACTTACTCGTCACATCCGGATTCATACAGGCCAGAAACCGTTTCAATGCCGCATTTGTATGCGGTCGTTTTCGCGCTCTGACCATTTAACTACTCACATCCGAACCCACACCGGAGAAAAACCATTTTCTTGTGACATCTGTGGCCGTAAGTTTGCACGAAGCGATGAGAAAAAACGGCATGCAAAGGTCCACTTAAAGCAACGAATCAAAAAAGAACACAAAATGGCCGCTGCAGCCGCTTCCACTGGTTCTACATCGAATAATACACATCAGTCGACAGCCTCGCAGCCTAGCCCTATCATCAATCAATCAGCGCATCATATACATCATCACCACCATCATCATCATTTGCATCCACATACCATTCAATCTACCCCTTCGAACCTACTAAGTGTATCTGATGGTCTTACAATGCCATCCGTTGTTACAACTTCACTTTAGATCTCCGGATTGTTAGATACGTGTTACGAACAATGTTCAAAATTCGGTACTTTTATAAAATATCTAAGTTTGATTGAGCAAAGTCTAGCATTGCCCTAATTATGAAGTATATAACTCGTACGGTAAAATCTTGCATTTTATATCCTTCAAAAAAATATCTTTAGATCTAATCTTTGATTTTGATCATTTTACCTTTGATTGATAACATCTACTCTAGGATAGCACAAACTATTTTTTATTATTAGCAAAAGCTTAATAAGGGCGGAGTCATGGACGTCTTAAAAGAACAATACTGTTTTCGCCCATAATAACACCCTTATTAAGCCTCCGCCGATAAAAAAAGAATATTATCTTAGAATTGTTTCTATCAGTCAAGGGTAATATGTTCAAAATCAAAATATCAGACCTGGAAACCTTTCTTGTAACTTACATCTAATGTAAGTCTTAATAACTAAAGCAAATCTGAAACTTAATTTAATCTCTTTAATCTGACGATTAATAAAAACTTAATACTTTGAATACAGTGCTTAAGCCTGAATGCTTTTGAAAAGCATAGACTTTGTTCCATATCTTTAGTTGTTTTATAGAATTACTGAATATTTAACATTTCTAATAACACATATTGACAATTTTTTTCAAAAGTTTCAAAGTAAAACTAACTGAAATCTTAAAAAATTAAGTATTAATTGTTCTAAGAATTTAAATACTTGTATGTGTAAAATTAAAGCATGTTTAACTTTATATAGCACATATATATCCAATCTGATACGTGGCGATTTTTATGAAATTCCACGTTGAAAATTGCTAAATAAAGATAACACTTTCAATCACTTAAAACAATTCATAAAATGAAACTGGAAACTTTTTTAGTTATATTTTGTGTGACGCAATTTTGATTACCTCATCTGAAGTATGTCTAAAACAAGTCTTAAACAAGTCTTACACGTACAGCCAGTTTGTTCTTAAAGCTGTTTTAAAAACATCTTTTTGATTATCGTCAAAAAGACGACTTTTTAAATGTAACTTTTACATAGAAATTTTAAAAAGTATTCTACTTTAGGGTGAATTATAAAACAATTTTAAAACAAAAAAATGACCATTTTGAAACAATTGTCATCTAATGATTAAATTATTGTCATAAAATTGTTCGAAAATCGTTCGAAAAAATTATTATAGAAATCTTAAAATTATGTTACGAAAAAACATTTTTGTGATGATTTTAGGATTATCGTACACTCCCTATTATGTGTACCATTTCATTATCATCCTAAAAGCTTTATAAAAGTATACAATAACATTGTAATTCAGTATCATTATTTTATCAAAATTTTACCAAGTATGGTTTCAATTTTTTTAAAAACATTGGTGATTTTAAGCTCTTTCCATGCAAAATTTTCAAATCAAGAAATTAAAAAAAGACTCAAAAAAGACAACAAAATAAATAAATAAGAATATCACGGTTTTTTAATAGTCTAAAACACGTAAACCAAAATGATGCATACATGATTTTTACTTGATGAAAAATTCAAGTACTTTGTAATAATGTAAAATGTGACGAAATTCATAAATATTACAGCTGCATTCTACTTAAAAAAATTTAATTATTATCTAATTTCGTTGAATTTTTGTTGCGAATTTCAACATATTCGCTCTGAAAAAATTAGTAGAAAAACAAATTTCCTTTTTAACAAAAAAATTCGCTATTTTATACTCAAGATATGTGAATTATTTCAGTATTATAAAAAATATATTACTTACATGTTTAATTACGTACAATTTAAAATTCCCAATATTTAATATATATACCAAGTAAAATAATCAAGTAAAATTTCAATATGTATTACAGTATCAAAACCTCCATTTCAAGATATATTATAAAATTATTCTAAAAGTTTATGTTGTATTCCATAGCTATTATTTATGTATCCCGTACAGCATTCCCTCCTCTTTTTACACTACTTTTATCACGATTTTGTGTCTTTTTCATAGTAATTTGGTGTCAAAAACGTTCCTTTTAGAGTACAAAAACTAATAAACAAAGATAGAAAAATGGCGTCCTTTTTGTATCAAATGGTTGATACTTTATTCTACTATTATATCTACAGAAGTATGTAAAAAATAACTACTTTTAGAGTAACGTAAATAGAAATCAACGTACTGTTTTATTCGTTAAAAAGTACTCGGATTAAGTTCTTTAGCATAAAATAAGTTGACAAAAGAGAAAAAAATTTACTGAGAAAAGAGTATTTAAAAAGAGCTTCCAATTAAACGTAATGTAGCATGTAAAATAAAAGTTTAAATGCACTATTTATTTTAGTAGTGTCTAAATACTCTGATAAAAATACTGTTTTAGAGGAACTCGAAATTATTCCTTTTTTGTGCTTTTTTTAAAGCTAAAAGCATGCCTATTTTTAAAAACACATGTAAATGCTGTACGGGTATTGCATCATTTTGGTTATACGACTTCTTTAAGTTAATAACAAAAGGTTTGGTAATCTAAACAACAAAATTTAAAATATAATATTGATAACACTGTCATTGTTGAAGTAGCACAATTAAAGATAAATGCTCATGTATAGATGATTTTAATACCGGAAATTGTTAAAGAGATACAATTCGGTACAAAGCGTACATAAACCTGTCATAACTGAGAATTAATTTTATTCAGTTTTTTGCAGAATTTAAAAATTCTCAATATGAGAAAAAACCACAGAGCAAACAATGATCAATCTTTCAAAACACGAAAAAACTATTTAAAATGTTGATTATAATTTTGACTATTCCAATGCTAAGAATGATCTTGATCAGGGTTTGAAAAATATACATTTTAAATCAATAGTTAGAAGTTTGTAAAGTATTAATTTAGGCTCCGCCTCTTAAAGTTCAACCTACTGTCACAAAAATCGGATTTTTTTGTAAATTGTTGTCAAATCTATGTTAGAAAATACGTGTTAAATGTTTCTTCTGGTTTTATACATACAAGTATTTTTTAGATTTCAGCTCTCAAATTTAATGTCGATAAGTCAATTGTTTATTTTTTTTTAATAAAAAATTTTTTTAGAAAATTTAGCAATTTTGCTAAAAATATTTTTTCATGACTTCTTTTCTGTTTTTAATACACTATATTTTTTAAACATTCCTTCATTGAGAAAAACACTATGTTTGAATAAGAAATAATCGAGTTACCAAAAAATTTATAATTTTTTTTTGTATTTTATTATTATTTTTTGTTAATTGAGAAATCAATGTGATATTTTTTTGAGAATTGTACGGATTGTATTTTTTTTTGTTTAAATAATAAAAAGACTATATAAAGAAAAAGTCGCTTTAATTTTAGCAAGTTGTAAACTTTTCGAAATTTCCAATTAAAAGATGGGCATAATTGATGGAAAATCGCACAAAATTGGCACAAAATTTGGGAATTTTGAAACAGATTGCTTTTCGAAAATTGTTGCGTCAACGAAAAGAAAAAACGAAATAATAATAGTAATAAAAACTATAAATTATCTGAGAAATTTATATACATGTATGGATCATGATTGTTGACTAGATTAAACTGACATTACCATATGGTCAAAATGTAGCTTTGGTAATCAGAATTTATTGAAGGAAAGTAATACTATGTCTTTAACAAAGATCACACTTGATAAATTTCTATATTATGGTTACTAATTAATACACTGTATACATGGGAAATTTCAATTTGCTATTAGAGGTTTTAATTCGATGTACTCAGCACAATATTTTTCGAAATTATAACAGTATATATACACGAATCAAGAAAATAACCTGAATAGAAATGATATTAAAAAATCGTTTAGTTTTATTTGTAAGATTTCAAGTATATTTCTTCTAATTTTAGTTTCTTCTATATAATATATAAGGTGTTTTTTAAACCGAACCCTGTTTTTTTGTTAATAAAAGTTATCGTTTTTCTGAGATAACAAAGAACAGCCTTATAAATTTAGTTACAGTTTTTAATATACTTAGAAAAAACTGGAGCTTAACAGCTAATAATTATGTAGTTTTAGCACAGCGTTTTGCTATATTTGAAATATACAAAAATATTGCTAATTTAAAAACATCTCTATCATAATTAATAAAAATATTTCTATTTTTTTCTAATAACACATTTAATTTATTTGACCTATTTCACTAAATATTTTTCTCAATGTAGAATATTTTTGTAAAGTGCAATAACCTTTTTCAAATGAAAATTTCACTTTTTTAAAAAAAAAATTCAAAAATGATAGAGGTTATCACATAGAGCAGCGGTTCCCAACCGTTTTTAATTACTGTACCCTTTTTCAAATCAGTAACTTCTTCAAGTACCCTTCTGTTCTTTCCACTATATAAAAATGGTTTTCATTTCACAGAATTGCCACTTTTATTAATTTTTATTAATTATTATTTTTTTTTTTAATATATTAATTCATTATATTAACTAATTTTTTATTCTTTATTATTTTTGTTTTTTTTTTTACTTTTCAAAATATTTTTTAGCTCAGATTTGAAATTTAAAATGTAAAATATGTGAAAATTTAAAACATTTGTATTTCTGTATAATATGTTTAATGTATGCGTAAACATGTGCAATTTCAATTTTCATAGAAAACATCAAAAAAATTTAATAGTTATTATCTTAACGAAAAAGATTTAAATGGTAAGAAATTTGTTTCCAGAGATTAATTTATAAAAAATTATTTTTGAATACACTTACCATGCAAATAACATTTTAAACAATTGTGACAAAGTTGTTCAAGTGACATCTATATTATACGTCACAATGGGAAAAGATGTATTTCAATAACAACGAGCTTTTTTTGGATGTTATATTGAAAAATGCTTTTCGATCGTATTTTTAAGTCTGTAGATGTCAGTGAAAAACATTTTTTACTGTTCCAATGTCTATAGATCTCTTGTTGTGACTAAAATAAACCGTTTTTCTTTGAAGCATCCATAAAATTCGCTCTTGCAATTTTATTAGTAGTTTTGAAATTTATGACATGTTTTTTATTATTGCATTTTAAAAACATATTATTTGTAATATTTTTATTATTTTTCGACTGTTATTAAATAGCCACCCTTATTTAAATATTTTATATCATGGGTATAAATTAAAATTATATCATATTCTTTCAATAAAAAAAATTCAATGTTAGAAAATCTTTTACTTTATATTAAACAAACAGAATTTGGAATATAATTTTTTAAGATGAGAGTAAGTTTTGTTTACATCTTTTTTTTAAGTATCCATAAACAGTCAGCGGCGTACCCCCAGGGCTACGCATACCCCAGTTTGGGAATAGCTGACATAGAGAAACAAAATAAGAATGGTGTTTCCCAATATATTGTAATAATAAAAAGTGATAAAAAAAAAAGATTTTTATGACCATGGTTTGCGCCTTGAAACATTATTGTGAGTTATCGGAGCTATACAAAATATTTTAATTTATTAAAGTTTTAATATTTATTAATTTTTTCAATAAAATCACAAATGGAATATTGTTTTATACTTGTAAGAACAATTTTAAATTTTTTTTAATTAAAAATTTTCAAAATAACTTGATTATTTTAAATCATCAATTCAATTTCCATTTGAAACAAAACTTTTTTTAGCTCTCTTAATTTATTGTACGAAAAAAAATTAATACTAAATTATTAAATTAGAGGGTGTAAATATTTGGCAACTATTTGTCTATAGATTGTTGATGGATATGCTTTTTTTCTTCAGGCATACGAAAGCTTGACATTAAAAAGTACAATACCGACAACAAATTTCACTGTTGTAATATAAATTTCGGTTTTCAAAAAGTCGTCTTATAGATGTTTATAATGAATTAGCCATTTTTAAATTTGTAGATCGATTAAAATTTTAAATCTTTTAGGTACATATAAAAAAATTATTATTGTGTAT
>AGDA01022141.1:0-14251 GCA_000281935.1 Mengenilla moldrzyki | reverse complement strand
CTCGTTCGTGAAAAACTAACCACCTCAGCATAAAATTTTTGAGTTTTTCTTTAAATCGACACCAAAAAAGTAATTTCCTAAAAGTAGTTTTTTAGTTACAATTTTTTAAAAATTGCAGTGTAAAATTGAGGTACATGCGGCAACCAATGTCATGCCACTTAAAAATTGTATGAAAGGAAGAAATTAAAAAATCATCTTTTCTTATCAAAATCACTTCATGTTGCATTTATACATTTCATTACACATTGGGCAACCAAACTTGAGAATTAATATTTTAAACTTTATGTTGAAAATATGTTCTAAGCATGCTATGAACATGTTTTATGCGCTATTTTAGTACTGTAAATTGGTTGTAAAAGTGCGTTCGACCTGATATGTCTTTAATTTGAATAAATTATTAATGCATTAAATATCTGTTATGAATGATTTGCAAATATATTGTAAATATGTTTTAAATGTTTATAAAATGTACCAAATATGTATTAAAAGCGGATGAATAGGTACAAAGATCTAGTAAATGTGTATTCTGTAAATGTACTATAAATATGTTTTGATTGTGTTTTAAACGTGATTTAAATGCACGTTGATTGCATTTTGAATACTAAGGCCTTGTGCATGATTTTGTAAATATATTAAAATATGTTTTACTTGGGGTTTAAATGTTGTAGCAATACATTATCTCTATTCCAAATTAATTGTGCGTTTATTAAAATATTGTTGTATTTCGTTTTAAAATTATGTCTGTATTAAAAAATATTAAGTTTTTAGAAAATACGTTTGATATTTTTTACATATAGTGCATATATGTACATTTTTGTAGAAAATAAAACTGAAGTTTCAAAATTTTGAAAAAAAGCGCATTTTTTCTATTTTTCACCACTCTTTTTATTATAATTCAAGAACTTCTTAAGATAATTGCATAAAATTTTGCATTATTATTAAGCATCCTTTTCAGGGTTCCCGGAACATATGTATTGGCTTTGAACCAATACTTGGGATCCCGAAAAGTAAAGTTAGAGAAGACGTTTTACAATGGATGCATAAAAGCCATGCAAAACGTTGGTACCTTTACAGGGTCACAGGCAAAGCAAAACTTTCTTAGTTGAACCCTGTAAACATAGGACTGCTAAGATATTAAATCTAAGCAGGAAACAGCTGAGGACAATAACTGGCTTTATAACCGGGCACTGCCGCCTCAGGAAACACCTGCACACTATTGGCCTGTTCAAAGAGGAACTTCTGTGCAGAATGTCTAATGAAGAGGAAGACAGCCTTCATCTTTCAATTCTATGCATTGGAATCTTAGAGAATGGCCAGCTTCGATCTGATGATCCCAGGCGAGCCATCACTGAAGGTGACGCAGTCGGACTATTCCTTGATTTTATAAGGCACATGCAGTTGTCCGACTGAACTTACCTATTTGCTATGGGTACAATAAGCCCCATGGCTGCAGTGCTTGGGTACGAATCCCGTCTAGCAAGTATGGTCCATAATTAATAAATAATAAGCATCCTTTTTTGAATTGTTCGATACTAATTTTAGCTTATTAGGTCTTTTGATTTTGGTAATAAAAATTTTCAAATTTAAAAAATAGTTTTTTACCCCTTCCAAAAAAAATGCGAATATGGAATCATAAACAACCTTCGTTTTCTGTCACCACTAATTGAGTACTAACAGATTTTAAGCATTTGGTTTTTGGAGAAAAAAAAAAGTTGAAAATTGATCCCTCGTGTAATTAGAACTATATGAATAACAAACTTTGATACATTATTCTTACGTTATTTAAGTATTAATAATAATCAATTTCCTTTAATTTGCATTAATGCTGCTACGCGATTTTAGATCATAAATTGTGACATAAATGTTTTAAAAATTAATTAGTTTCTATTTAATCACGTTTCAGATATTTGTTATTATTTTGATTATTATAGCGATATTAATTATAAAACGTGATTTCTCTGTATTTTAAAAGGATTTGATATTTGGAGTGTGATCGGTCCAGGGATTAAAGTTGAAGTGGAAACATCGGAGTCTAACGAGCACAATTTGCCGTGTTTATGGGTGGCAACAGTCATTAAGCTGTTCGGTTATAAAGCATTGTTGCGTTTCGAAGGTTTGGAGTCAAATAGCGGTCATGATTTTTGGCTATCGTTGCTGTCGAATCGTGTACACCATGTTGGCTGGGCAGCAACAAAAGGTATTCCAATAACACCACCAAAGTTCCTGATAGACGCCAATAAGGATTGGCGCACGTTCCTAATGAAGCGTCTGACAAATTCGAGAACGTTACCGGTTAACTTTCATAACAAAATCAATGACAGTTTAAAGTCACGTTTTAAGGTGGGGCAGAATTTGGAGACAATTGACAAAGCAAGGATTTCGCATATTCGGTTGGCAGTAATCCGTGAAATTATTGGACGTCGATTGCACTTGGTTTATACTGATGGAGAAAATGATGACGATGGTTTTTGGGTGCATGAAGATTCGCCAATCATACATCCGGTTGGTTGGGCTAACAAGGTAGGCCATTTACTGCTGAAGCCAGATGGTTATGGGGCACGGTTAGCAAAAACTAGCCGGGAAGTTTCAGAGGCGCCATTGACAACTTTCAAATCGTACCAGATTGGTGTCAGCGAGCATGCTGTACACACTTACGGTTTGGACATTGGAATGAAGCTGGAGGCGATTGATCCGTGGAATTTGTCGTCAATAGCCCCGGCAACTGTACAAAAAATTTTAAAATGCGGGTATGTTATGGTAAGCATCGACAGTTACGAGGTACAGAAGGAGGTAGGCAGCGACTGGTTCTGTTATCATATTCACTCGCCCTGCATTTTTCCTGTCGGTTATTGTGCTCGCTATCAGATTCCGCTGACAGCACCATATAATTACGGCTCGACACCGTTTCGATGGCCAGACTATTTGCGTAAGACGAACGCAAGACCGGTACCACCATCCATGCTTAGAGATTGGCCATCAGTCAATCAGTGGCTAGTCGATGGCATGAAATTAGAAGCGGTTGACCTAATGTCGCCACGTTTGGTGTGTGTGGCTACAGTAGCTCAAGTGGCGGGCCGTCTGATTAAAATACGCTTTGACGGCTGGGGTGAGGAATATGATCAATGGCTCGATTGCACTAGTCCAGATATATTCCCAGTTGGTTGGTGCGAAGTAGTTGGTTGTCGACTCGAATCACCAAAAGTGGATGATGAGCCATTGCCGGCTATCGGGCAGCCAACGAATACGGTCGCACAAGCAGCCACCAAAGTAAAGCCAGTTAAAGTGCTAAAGAAACGTGGTCGAAAGCGAAAAATTGTACCAGGTGCTGCGACCACAGTTTCATCTATAGTCACAGGTACAACCACTGTTACGACAGCAGCATCAGTTGTGCCACCTTCTCCAGTGCCTTTAAAAAGAGTAGATAGTGAATCGATGGAAACGATGCAACTCAATGCGCATGACGATCTTACCGATTCAGTGCCATTGCCAAGCAATAATGATCGCACATTGACGCGGTCACAATCGAAAATCGATACGCAAATGACAAATGTAAAATTTGTAAATGACTCTAGTAACACAACTACCCTTATAACAGCCAGTACCGGCACAAGCACGCGAGCAGTGCTAAAACCGCCTTGCAAAACTACGTCGTTACTTAAGTCGCCGCCACCACTGACATATTTGACGCGACCTGCTGTCACTTCTGCTACACCTAAATTTATTCCCGTTTTGAGTGGTAAAAATACTAGCATTGGGCCAAATGATAATTTAGAACCGGAAACTTGGAATGTACACGATGTTGCCGATTTTTTGCGTGCAAATAACTGTGCACAGTATTGTGATTCCTTTATAGATAACGTAATTTTTTGTTGTTATTATTTATCTTTAAGCACATTAGATTCCCTGAGATCCACAAATTCTTTAAAAACAATGCTGATTCCTTATTTTTTTCGTTTTAATGCCTTATAAGCCATTTAAAGCTTTTATTGATTTCTCACTTGATAAAATCATGAGAAACATTGTTATAAAAATTATTGGAACCATTTCTAATTTCGTCGAAATTGATAATGAATACATATCTTAAACAGAATGTTATCTATTAAATTTCGATGATTTAAATATTGATAAGACTATATGACACTTAAGCAAATATACTAAAAGAGCGTTTAAAATCAACCAAAGAAAGAGCAAAATAATCGTGTTTAATTCAAAAAATGGGAAAAAAATTCCTTCTTTTTCTAAGCTTAAAGTCATTCTAAGTTTGCCGACCGATGTCACGCTGATATGACTTGCTTGTTAATAGTTATCGGTTGCTGCTTACGTACACGTAACTTATTTTCGCCAACAATGATGCTTCATATCAACATTTGTATAGATAAATATATTATTGCAAAATAACACGTAAAATTAGAAAACCCTGTGTTTTCAACTGCTTTCTCCCAATTTACCATAGTGTCTATTATTGATTTTTTTTTTTAAATAAAATGTTTTAAAAAAATATGAGAATTAATTATATAATTAAAAAATATGAGAATAAGAAACAAGATCAGTCTAACAACTATTTTAGTGCCTTCTTTAATAATAATTATATTCCAAATTTTTGTTGTGAAAAGTTGCGTAAATGTCAGCGCTGACAAGTAGTATAACTTACGTGTATTATGCCTATGGCAATGTAATGGCGCACTGTGGCTCAAATGAAGGATTTTTCTGAAAAAACATCATAATTTTAAGAAAAAAAATAGTAAAGTTTTACGCACTTTTGACTCGCAAGGATTGTCTAAAGGTTGATTCACACTATATATTTCGTCTATGTTTTGTATCAGTGAAAAATTGTTTGTTGCAAACAAATGTAAATATTGACATTTTCTATTCCGTACACGTTTCATAATCATATCGTTCCTTTTCATATAACATAAATATGAAAATATTTTACGAATATGGAACAAAGTTTGCGGAACAAAAACGGAACATTTAATGTGTATCAACCTAAATGCTTCTTATTAAGTCATGCATATAAAAACTTCACATATTTCCTGCGTTTATAGTCAAACAGTAAAAAGTTATGTTTCCATATATTTGAATACTTTGTACATGTTTTCTATATGGTTTATGATCGTTTATTGTGTAATTCGCAATCGTTTTTTTTTTTCTTCGTTTTCTATGTTTGATATGTGTTTTCTATATGATTCTTTTATGCTTCCTTGCATATTTTCTACGTATTTTATATAATTTTTTAAGACGCTATTTCGTAGTTTCTAGTTGTTTTTTGAGCGTAAAAAAACTTGTAAATTAAAACTTCTACAAAATTGCAGAAGATATATACAAAAAAAAATAAAGAACATAAACATTACTAAAATTATAAAATCATATGAAAAACATATAGCAAAACACATAAAGGCATATAAGAAAAATATACAAAACGCATAAAAAATTTCAAAAAAGTAGAAAATGCACAAGAACACTTATATAAAATGAGCAAAAAACCATAAATAACACTAGCCAACAAATTCAAACTTTTTTTTATCCCGAACACTCGATATATTTTTTAAAAGTTTACAATAAGGGTGTTACAAAAATGGCAACATTTTTGAATTTTTAAAAGCTAATTTTTTGGAAGGGGTAAAAATGTGATTTTTTATTTTAAAATTTTTTTCCAGCTGATTGGAACTACATAGATCCATGAAATATGATGAAAAATATTCAGAAAATATCCTCTTATTACTGTATAAAATTTTATTGAAATAGCTATTATGGGATCTAAGATATTGGCTTTAAAAGCCAAAAAAACGGTAAAAAATCGCGTTTTTTCTAGTTTTCAATTTACATTTTGCACGTTTTCTCCAACGATAAACTAGTTCATGGAAAACTAATCACCTCCGTATAAATTTTTTGAGTTTTTCTTTAAATCGACACCAAAAAAGTAATTTCCCAAAAGTAGTTTTTTAGTTACAATTTTTTAAAAATTACAATGTAAAATTGAGGTACATGCGGAAATAAATGTCATGCAACTTGTCAGTTAAAGTTGGAGAGCCGTAGTTTAGGTAACAAGCCGCATTTGCCCACCGTGTTTATATACATTTCAATTGAATTTGTCATAAAAAATTGAATGTATTCCATAGTTTTTTTTTTAATTAATAATAAAAGAAATTTGATACTTTTTGTAAAGTTTATTCTGAATTTCAGATTTATTACTTATGTATTCCTTCATATTTTAACTCTCCGAGAAAGGAAAAATTGATTTCATTTTTGACTTACTATTTTTAAAGGTCGTAATAATGTTTTTTATTTTGGACGATTTATTTCTCATTGCACATAATGAAAAATGCATTACTAAATAAATAGTTTTAAAATGTTTTAAAATGGAACTGTTTTAGCCTGATTTTAAGAAAATGTTATTGATGTTTGCTATATGACACATTTAAATAATTTTATTATAGGGTTTTAAAGAAACGTCGTTTGTAAATTCGATCATTTTAAATGCGGAATTTACAATTTGTTCCCATGCGTTTTATGTTAATACATGTGAAAATTTAAGAGCTTTTGACAGAAATAAAGTTAATAAATTTGCACACACGGAAAAGAACTTAAGAAAAATCAGAGCATATTATAGACTTTTTGCGTTTGATTTTCAAATGTTATATTGACTTGATAAAATTGTTTTCAGTGGTTCAAAGCTTATAAGAGAATCTATTTGAATGTAAATACTGTCTTTTGTTTCTAATTTATTAATTGTATCCATATTTTCTTGCAGGAAATTGATGGCTCTGTATTTTTAAAATTGACAAAGGACGATGTTATGAAATTGACCGAGAATAAAGTGGGTCCATCGCTGAAAATTTGTGACTTGCTGGATAAACTAAAAATCAAATTACAATGCTTAAACGCACGAAAGAAAAAACCTTGATGATAATCAATAATAAGTGGAAGTCCTGAAGTCGTTTTCGATCTAGATTATTGCGTAAAATTTTTTGATCCTATGTCTTGTGTGCCGTTTTTCGATATTCACTTTTTGGAAATTTAAATTTTTTAAAAATTTATTTTTTTGAGAGAAAAAAAAAACGGGTATTTTTATAAAATTTATTTTTTAATTTTAATGTTCCTAGTTTAGACTATAGTTGCGCTCAAAATATTAACAGATATATATATATATATATATATATGCAATTTTTATTTTCTTATTCAAATACATCTTTTCAAATATAAAAATAGCACTATTTTAATATTAAATATGAACTTCTTACTCACACTTAACTATCCACTTGATAAGTTTTATTACGACAATGTAAAATATATATCATATATTGATTTTATGTAACAAGGAGATTACTGTGATACTATGGTATTATGTTTAGTCGATTTACGTTATTTTTACGCTGAGAATTATAATTCCTAATAAGAAAAAAACTTAATACTTGAGGAAATTTTCTCTAAACAAATCTTATTCTTTAGAAGTTATATAATTTTTTATTGATCTCAAAGCCTTTTATTTATTTATAATTGTAAACAATACCCTCTTTAATATTAAATAGTTGTTTTTATATTTTAAAAAAAGTTGTTTTAAAATTTACAAATTCAATGTTATAAACAAAGCAACTATTTTTAATGCTTAAGAATATTATTCAATTAACTATTGTTAAACATAGTCCGACGCTCAAATTTGTATTTAGCTGAAACATAAATGAATCCATTTAAAAAATATTGAAATTTAAATTTTTGATTTGGGTTATAAAATAATATATTGTTATAAGTGAGTGAGTGTGGTGAATGAGGAGCAGGAATCGCACTAGTTGTTGGTTCTGATATATCCAAACATCCAATTTAATTATCCAACTTCGAAGATCCCAATTTTTTGACGAAGATTAATCACGATAAATCAACGTTGATGTTGATGAGGATCAATAATAATTTATTGTTGCACGTTTAAATTACAGTAAACAATCACTTTATTTTCAAACTTAATAATACATATTCTTAATATTCTTTATTTTTAACATATTATTTTTTTATTATTTTTTATTTACAATAACTCTGCACACTCTCACACTTACGTAAACTGCACAATTTTCTTCTTTTTTTGTACATGAATGTAAAATAAACAAAAAACATATCCATTTTTGAGCATGAAGAGACACGTTAACATTCGTAAACAAACTTAAGAAAAACATTTTAATTTATAATGAAGCAAAATTAGCATAAAATAGTAATTTTAAAGTCATTTTCAATGCAAAGAAAAAACAGCATTATTTATTGCCAAATTGTCACTGAACTATTTTTGGCAATTTTTCAAATATTTTTTATACTTATGAGTGAAGAGTGATTGCAATTGCATTTTTTTTACAAATGCATTAATTATTCATAACAATGTGCTTAATATTTGTTAAGTCACATTAAAAGTCTTTTAGTAAAATTTTAATTTTTTGTACTTGTATGTATATTTACATGTTCTAATAGTACTTAGTGAGTAATTCTTATTCTGAGTATTAAAAAAACCTAAAGAAGCCACATTGGACATCTGACTTTGTATTATATTTTTTGGCCATCTTATTCATTATGTTAAAACCCAATCTGATTTTATTGTAGACCTCTTTGGTTTCGAACAATTTATTATTTTTTAGTATATACAGATTAATATTTTTGTATTAAGAATATTAAAAATAACGACATATACCAAAATAACCTGCTAGGACATATATGTGAAGTGGGTGTTCAAAATAATTTACAATATTATTAAACATGAAGTTAGGAATAGTTATAAATTATTAAAACATTTATTAAAATTTAAAAAACAAGTTACCCATTTTGAATTTACTAAAAGACCTATAGTGCATTTTTTGACAATGTTTTAATATAAATAACTGAAAATGATCTATTAATATCATCGAATAAATAAAAAAGTCTTGCAATAATAAATAATAAAGTTAGAAAAGATTAAAATAGTATTGAAATTATTTTGTTTACACGTAATGAATATCAATTATACGAAAATTTGAATATTACACAGAAAAAATAATAACCAAAACTTTTAAATGGGAATCCTGGGAAAAATTTATGACCTTTTTGCTTAATTTTTATCAAAAAACAAAATATGAAGAACAAAATAATAACAGAAAAGTAACATAACAACGTAAAGTATAAATATTTAAATTTCTTATTAGTAATAAAATTTTTTAATCTATTATTATTTGAATTTTGCGATATGTGCATTTAAATTTTCATTGCAATTCTTTCATAGATATTTCATTTATATTTTAATTTTTACATGTGCGTTTAGTTTGATTGATTTTTTTTTTAAATTGACTGGTTTTTTGTTTACTCTTTTTGTAGCTTCATGAAGCAAAAATGGTATTCTTATAACAATATTTTTTTCGGTATAATTGTTTTATACAGTTCGGCCACATTGAATATTACTCAAAAAGTATGTTGTCGATTTGAGGTTTAAATCACTATCGGATAGAACGACAACGATTACTAAGTTAAAGGGATGATCTAATAAACGTTTTTATTATAAAGAATGTGAATTAGATTATTTTTCGCTTAGAAATTTCAAAGACAATATAAACTAAAAATTTTATTTACAACGTCTGTAATTAACCACGAATGGACTCAGCAGCTTGGAGATGGTTTTCGACACAATTCTATTACTGCAGGATGCGGTTATCGTCGATTATGAGGCAATTTAACTCGATCTTGAAGTTGCTGTTATTTATCAATAAATTTACAATTTTTGTTGCTTCGCGATTCGATTTGACTAACAAATAACTAACTGACGATTAACAACTATGACTTTTCGGTATTCGTTTATATAGCACGTTTCTAGAACGGAAATCTTTGAATTTGCTGATGATTTTGCAAATGGATAGCTTCCACATCAAATCTAGTTCATTTCCTTTTTTAGTGTCAGCATGTGACCTTAGTGTTGTTCCCATTCCCATTAGCGGATCGAAATGTGCTAAATATGGATTCAACGCTTGATTCTTTTCGTTCTTCATGTTAATGAATCTAAATGTTATTTTTATCATCTAAGAAGCTGTTCTATTAGATGTTGGTTTCTTTTCATCATCCGCTTTACTAGGACATATGTGTTTTGTTATTATCAATAAGGATCATAGAATCTTTTCGAAATTCGGTTTTAAATTAATGCTTCTGCTCATAATAAATATATCACAATTGGATCGATATATCAGTGTGATACACTGAGAAATGTGTTTAAAGAATACATTCTCTAATGGAAATCTTTAAAAGTGAACAAAAAATTTCTTTAGGAATAAAAGAATATTTTTAATGGTTAAAGAACTGTGTTTTTACACATGTTCTTTAAATACAAAAGACTATTTTATTTACAATTTATAAAAAGCATGTTATTTTGGTGTTATTGATTTTTTTTGCAAATACTATTGTTTTTGATTTTACAACATTTAAGCCTTAACGATATTATACTTTAAAACTTTAAAATATGTTTACTTTAAAATTATTTGGCCATCAAATTCCAAAATTCTCAAAGGTAAGGCTACTTTTGTAAAGTGTGCAATTTTTTTTATTAGCAATTTTTACTTTTAGAAGACGCTAAAAAAATAACGGTTTTTAATAAAAAAAGAAGTAATTAATATCATTTTGTCTAATAAAAATTGCTTATCTTTGCAAACTTATTTCGTTATTAAATAGTAACAGATTAACTCAAAACTTTGAAAATTACAAAAAGTTGTTTTCTATTAGTAGAATTATGCTTCACAATTACAACAAATCTGTTATTAATATTGAATGAACTTTTTTAAACATAAGAAAAAGTTTATAAACGTAACAAAAAAAATTATATGTTAAGGCCAAGTTCTCCTTATACTACAAAATTAATTATTTTAATTTAATAGTTTTTTTTTTAAACTGATTGTTTAAAAGTCAATGAATAGTAAAGAATAATTTTTTATTCTCTAAAGCATGAGCCTTATAAAACACAGTTGATCGCCTTTAAAGAAAATTTTATTTAGCGTCATATTTTAAAGATTATTTAAAAATTAAATAAAAAATTCTATAGCCTCTAAAGTCTACTTTTCTCAGTGTACTTTTAATATAATTTCTTTATGTTTCGTTTATAGTTCACTTATAATTTACAAAAAAAACTACAGTTATATAATGATAACATAATTACACGTTTAGTAATGTATCATAAAGTGAATTGTTAAAATTTTGAACGCAACTAGTAAGCGTTTTTTAAACGACCAAGTAGTTTTGAGTTATTTAAAAAATTTGCAAAATATTTATTTTAGCGACAAAATTTTGATTTGGGGCAAAGCTACAACAATAAAAAATAAAAAAATAAAAATTTTTGCTTCGAACAAATTCGAATTCTGTTTAGTTTGTGCCGCTTAAATTCCTTAAATTAAATTGTTTTATAGTATAGAACTTGTTCTGTGACATTAAATTTAATGCGCTAAAACGCAAAGCAAATTAATTTGAAATTATTTCTTATTTTGACGAAATGTGGGTGTAATTTTGAATTAAAATTGATTCGTAATAATTTGATTCGCTAAAATACGCTTAATGTTGGTATTAATAGATACATTTAGGAATTCAATCAAGTGTAGGACTGGGGTATTGGAAGATTAGTGTAATATAATGCCAGTATAATGTAAAATTAATGTAGTGAGAAACTTAGTACAACATCGAAAATTCAACACTAATCTTTCTTGCATTGGTTCTGATGAGATGGGGATTTCAAAGACCGCTTTCGTTTTTTTGGGAGTTTCAAATTAAATTATTGGTTGTGCTTCTTTTTAGGTCTGTGCTTTTTTTGTTTTATGCGAAAATTTGGGCCATTGATACTATGTTATGATATTATCAAAAACGGTCGTCGATAATTTTTGTCACTAAAATTCACGTAATTAAAATGCAGATTTCAATTTGAAAACCCATCTTAAAGCGTCCTAAAATTCTAAAAAATTTTAGCATGACTTCAAATTCATCCTAGCTGAAATAAGGTGTTTTCAAACAAAAAAAAAACCAAAAAAAAAATATTTTTAAAACAAATTTAACAAATAGATGAGTTTTTGATCTCGCCTTTACTTTACGTCAATTGACTATGACCACAAGAAAGCAATTGCTTTTTTACACTAGAAAAGTTCTCCTAAAAGAAGGATCAAGTAGACGAAAAAATGGTTCGTTTAAAACCCAACAAATGGTAGAACACAGACCAAATTACTCAGCTTTTGAACGCAGTGTAGTTTTTCTATACTTTTTCCAAAGGCGTTTTCGAAAATCATTCCGCGAATAGTTGGGTTAGTAAGATATTTAGGTAAACTTACTCGGTCTTGCACAAAACGTGGGAGTTGATTTAATAGCTATTCTGTTGAGCTATATGTTTGAAAACGTTTTAAGATTCGACTTCCTGAACGCACCCAATATTTAATAATCTTGGGAAAAATATTCAAGAGTGCGTAAAATGTAAATTTCCTCGGAGTTTTGAAGAAAATCAAAGAACGGCATAATTGCTCGGTGCTAAAATGTAAATTCAAATATCAAATATTGATTTATTTAAATAAGACGTATTTTTTCGTAAAGAAATCTTATCACTTGTTTTGTGTACACTTAAAATGTTCGGAATTTCTAACAATTATGTGAATATAACCGAGTTTGATAACGAAATGAAGAGAGATAGCGATCGATCGAGCGAAGAGCGAGTGAGATAAAAAAAAGCCAGACGTAGACAAAAAAGAAGAGCATGACAGATGTTTTTTCTTTTTTTTCGGTTTTTGAAATGGCGCATGCTGTCTTCGTTGCTCGCTTGAGCTCGGCGTATAGTTGCGTTTCATTTTAGTGTTTTTTTTATGAATGGCGCGTTTTGTTTCCCGCCAAGTTTTTATAGACGACGCTTTTGTAAAACCGCTGCATAGCTTTTTTACTGACAACGTGTTTTTATTTCGTGAAAAAATAAATTAGTGATTAATTGTGTTGATCGGCGATCGGTGCGTAATCGATTTCCAATGCGAGTAATGACAGATTTCTTCGATGCGAAATCGAGTGAAGAGTCGGCCGAGGAATTGAACGAGCATAGTTCCAAGTAAGATCGGTTTTTTAAAGCGCGGCCATTAAGTTTGGCGCTTTTTTTTCAAATTTGATTGTGGCGCGCGCGGGAAATCGACATTGCGTTTCGCTTTCGGGGAGGCATTGACTGCCGAAATAGAAAGATGGAATTGCGAAATTCCAGTTTAGAGAAAAACCGGTGTAGGATTTGCTAAGGAATTCGTATAACGAACACAAAGAAGTCAGTGACATTTTCGTTGGGTGTGGTAGAAAAAATGCAATTTGGTTACGTTGAAATGAATTTTTTATTACTGTTTCACATTGCGACTTACAAACCATTTTTAGACGATGCGTTCATTCATTTTTCGTTCATTCACAATCGTTTTTTTCGTCTTGGTGAAACAGAAGAAAGTGTGGGCGGTTTTTTTTTTCGAATTTGAACGTTTTACTTTTTAAGCGCGCTTTTTGAAATTCGTTCGTCGTTTGCTCGACTGAAGTTGAGCAATTTAAGCGTATATTTTGAGAACGCAACCTTGATTTTATGCTTTGCTAACGGGAGTAGTTCGATTAATTGAGCTTCGGCGGAAAATCGATCACTGGCAACGCCGTTGTTCGGTCGAGTGTCGACCGTTGACGACAATAGTCGAGACTACGCCCGGATCAATGAAACAAGTCCGAGTGGAAAATCCGTTTCGATCGGACACGATTCATGTGAATTCGGCTTTATTTTCCTATTTAGTAATTTCTAATTCCGTTTTTATGGCTTACGATGAGTAATAAAATGCGTTTGAAGCACATGGGAAAGTACAGGTCGCTTGACTTATGTAACAAGTCATTAGTTTTCTATACATCTATAAAAAATTTAAATTTAAAATATAAAGAAAATAATTTTTGCATAAAATCATTACCTAGTATATATACTAATAATCACAACTGACCAGTTTTACTGCGATGATATAATTATAATATCGCAACTACCAATGTAAATTATGTAAGAAATATTAAATTTATACAAAACAAACGTTGCTGTTATATTTTGGTAACGTGTTTATTTAATATACTTTATTTGTATTGCAGTATTGTTATAAAAATATAGTAATATATATCCAGTGCTGTAATGTATCTAGATACTTGTATCTAGATACAAAAATGAGTATCTGTATCTGTATCTAGATATTTTGATATTTTTTGTATCTTGTATCTGTATCTGTATCTCAAACCACAGTATCTTTAATTA
>AGDA01022009.1:0-10007 GCA_000281935.1 Mengenilla moldrzyki | reverse complement strand
TTTTTGATTTTCTCTTAAGTGTTCTTAATTAATTGTAACAATGCTAAAATAGTATGAGTCTTGTTAGCTTTAACTATTGTTTTTTTATATTAAAAACAATTTAATTTAAAAAAAAGACAAAATTCATGATTTTTTACAACGATAAGTTTCAATAAATAAGTACAAGCTTATTGAAATATCGTAAAAAATTAGTGCTCTCAATTTTATTAATTTTTTCATTCTTTTCTCTTAGATTATTTATCACATTTACAATTTAAATTTATAAAATTACAAAAATAATCGAATCGAAAAATCATTATGCTAAAAATTATAAAATTATGTGTAAAAATAAACATTTATACAGCAAAGTTTTCTATTAGTTAGAATTTAAACAATAAAATTCTAAAATTAAACAATCAAAAAAAAGAAGAGCTTCAGTGACTTCTTAATAATCGTTTAATAACAATTATAAAAATCAATCTGTTTAATCCGACAGCTGTTATATAACAAAACAGGATTTGTCTCGCAACAAAACTCAAGTCTATCTCTATTAAAATAGCAAAGCGTTAAATAAAATAGCTATATGATCAATTCAACATTACGTTTAAAATCACAGCCAATTTGTGACAGTGTTCCTAAAAGTCACAAAACAACTAAACAAACGCTTCTCGTTTTCTTTGAAACAGCCGATTATAAAAAGCCTTCCAACTAAGTATTGTTTTCTCCGACCAAATCCAAGCGATTGAAGTGATGCCTGTGATCATATACATAAGATACTTAAGCATGAACATTTCGAAAATCGGTTTGTAGCCAATATGTCTAGTTCGACTTCCTATCGGACAAGGTATAGAAAAAGAACTGTTAGTGCAAATTTTCGCATGCCATGTTAGCATCCAAGAATCCAAGTAAATCTATAAAGAAATTGAAATCAATTTAGCTATTAGAAGAGTAATATTCCAACGAATACCGATTCATAAGTTAAACAAGAAATGATAACAAATGCTGGAATTGTATATAAACAGCTAAATATCAGTATTCGCAACATCAATTTCTCCAATTTATCAGTCTTTGTGCCGTCATGTTTCATAACTGTCCGGATTCGAAACAGTGAAAAGAACCCGGCGAACAGGAATATTGTTCCCAGTACGAAATAAATGGACAGCGGGATCAAGACGAATGTTCGAAGAGCGTCTACATTCCAGATCCCAACGAAACAGACGCCGCTTAAAACATCTCCTATTTAAAGCAGTGAAAAAGAAAATTTATTCTTGTAAATTTAATGACTTTTATGTATCTCACACTCTTTTAATTTTTTTTTTATAATCGTTTCTTTTTCGAAGAGTGAAGAATAAAAGTTGAATAAATTATTTAATTTTATGCATAAAATGAAGACATTAATGTCCACTGTAAAGTAACTATTATAAATTATTTAATGACCAAAGTTTTTTTTTAATGAAATAAATAATTTTGTTAAAAAAATTTTCGATTCTGTTACAAGTCAGAGAAATTCCCTTATCAAAGAGCTTAATCTCAATACTTTTTCTTCTTAATTGAATACCTTAAAATAATTCATTTGTTTTCTTAAAATTTATCTTAAGTTGAAGAACAGATGATTCTAATCTAAAAAACTGAATCAATTTTTCAAATTTTCTTAAGAAAGAAACAACGCTGTTATAAAAGCTTCAAATCTATTAAAGTATACTCAGGTATATGGATGTAGATGTGTGTATACAGTACATGCAACACATATGAGAAAAAAGAAATTAAAATCCTCTTTTTCGACAAGATTAACGAAGCTTTTTTCTAAGGAAATCTCGTTATAAAGAAAAAACCGTTCCCGCATGTGTGCCACATCTTACAACTTGTTATCGAAATGCGATGGCTTTGAAAAACCACTTTTCAAAATACCCCACAGGCCATTAGAGCAAGGTGAAATCTATCAAATCAACTTTACCTGTTTATATGCAGCTTTTCAATCCGAGTTTTCCGAGTTTTCCGTATTTTCCTCATAAATCTTAGCAAATTTTCAATCCAGTTTCACCAATAAAATACTAAAACCGGTCATTAAAATTGATTTTTTTTTGTTTATTACCATATTATTAACAATCTCCGATTATAAAATTTTCAATTATTACTTTTTTTAAAAAGAACATTAAACATAGAATTAATTACTTTAGTACTAAAACAATTTCTTTCTAATAATACGAAATGAATGTTAATGATCGATGCGATATTTATTCTTTTTAAAAGCTTGAGTCGAAAACAAAATAAAATTACAGTTGTTTGAACTTTTATCTTTACTTTAATAAAATTTAAAAATCAATTGCACGATGCATACTTTTACAGTACATGTTATTTCATAACGAAAATCTTAAAAAAGTTGCCTTATGAAGCAGCATTATTAATTAAAGTAACAACGTTAATATACAACTGAAACAAAAGCGCACAACCTTTAAAATAGAATCTGAGTGACTTTTAAAATTAAACACGATCATATAAAAGATATTTTTGAACATTTCTCCAAGACTGATTTATACTCAATTCAAAAAGGGCGTTTTTAAATGTCTGATTTTTTTCCTAAAAAAGTTTTTTTAAAAAACGATGCAGTGCTTTTTGCAATAAAATCACCATCTCCGTTTATATATTCAAGGTAAAATATATTGAAAACAACAAGCACAAATCGAGTTTGTGGTCAAGTTATAAAAACTATGTACTTTTTTCCAACATATTTTTCTTACAAAATTAATCTTTCTTATATAAGAACAAAGTACTTATAAAATACACGAAATCAATTAATTAAACGGTAATAAAATGTGACAATAATTTGCATTCAATTTATTTCGATCGAAAAATGGTTAATTGAAAATATTTCATAAATTTTAAAATTAAAAACGTTAAGAAAGGAAAATAACATAGAAGTGTTAATATATAAAAAAAAGTTACGCGTATAATTACAACCATAAAAGCCTTAAGTCAATAATAAGATAAGTTTTTTTTTAATTTATGTTTGCCAATGCTTTTTTCCTTTATGTTTTGCTCGAAAAATTTATTAAATCTTATTGAAATATGTGTAAAATTGATTACATTCATAAAAAGTTTTTTCGTTCGGCCATTTTATATATATATAATTAATTTTATTACAAATGAAAAGTTAGAATGATTCATAGCTTTTTCGACATCAATATTAATCACAATTCACTTCAATTTTAGTCTTTAAGAAATGTATTGCATAACTATTTCCATTTTGTACTTACGGAACGAACCCTCAAAAATTGTGAAACCTTAATATGCCTAATATATGGTGTGTTTATTATTTAAAGATAAAATTATACATATACACGTATATCACGTTTTTTTTTTTATTCTCATATAATAAAACTATAAATAAACAAATATAGATAAATATTTAAAAAAATCTTTAATTTTATTTTAAAAATTTAAAATTTTCCCAGGGAAAACTAAATTTATTGAACAATATTTTAGATATGTATACACATAGATGAAATTAAAACCAACTTAAAAAAACCCTATAAAAATTTTACTTGAAATTCGACACAAAAGTTCGATTTCAGCATAAGTAAATTAATTTAAACCAACAAAAAAAATTAAAAAAAAAACTTGTTAACTAACTTTACGTTAATAAATACAAGTACGTCTTTTATTTTTTCGTAAATTTTACTATCATTTATATAAAACTAAAAAAAAATATTTCATACATTACAGAGGAAATTAAAATTGATTTTAAGAATGAAAACATAGGCAATGAAAAAAAATTAACGAAAACTGTTACAAATTCAACGAAAACTAACGTGGAAATCGTAGTAACGATATTCGTTGTAGACTCAAATACAATGTGTTTAATCCAATAATATTTCTTTTTAAATTAATAGCAGTGTTACCAATATAACTTGACGGTTTTATTTAACTTTTTCTCCCACTGAAAAAAATTATACGTATCTTAAGTACGTAGACAATGCATTAATAATTAATAAAATATATAGAAGAGCGGCGAGTAATTTGGGAGCTCGGGTAATTACGGACACTTTATTTTACATCCATCATTTGAGGCAAACTTAATTTTTAATAGGGTGTGCATAGCTACTAAGGTGCAATTTTTTTTTTAATATGCATTACTATAAAAAGATATAAATATTTGGGGTGCAAAACTGAAAAGTAGTTTAGGAAGAATTATGAAACAGTTTTAAAACATTATCATTTTATGACAATTATTGTCATCTAATGATCAGATTGTTGTCATATAATCGTTCGAAAATCGTCCGGAAGTTATCTGAAAATCGTATGGAAATCGTTCGAAAATCATCCGAAAAAATTATTATAGAAACCTTAAAATTATGTTATAACAAACATTTAAATGATGAGTTTAAGATTATCGTATATACTCATTATTTTGCATACCATTTTATTATCATCCTAAAATCATCGTCAAAACCAATTGACTGTACGGGTTGTTTTACTGTAGCTCAGTGACTCCCAAAATGTGAGCTACGACTTCCTGGGAAGCCACGATACCGTCATTAGGGAGCCGCGAAATATTTATTTATACAATTCGGAAATTTTCCAGTCTTAATATAGATGTTACTGAAACAGTTGAAATTAGATATTTTATACTATTCCATGGAAAATAGCAAGTATAAGTTTTTAATATTTTGCTGTTAAATGGGTAATCCCCTTTTAAAAAAAAGTTTTCCAAATTTTCAAGAAAGTCAAAAATTTAGGGAAAAATTTGATGAATTGAGGGAGCCGTGAAGAAAATAACGATTATTTAGAGACCCTCAAATTAAAAAAGATTGAGAGCTTCTGCTGTAGCTCAAAAAAAGGTTTCATGATACCCGCTGCGCATCTATATTCCATGATACAAATATATTTTTATTAATTCTTTAGTAAATTTTCTATTCACTTAAATATATTAAAACCCAATTCAATTTTTTTTTGTTCTATCAAGATTAATTTAAGATTGTCTTACAGAAAATGATTAAAAGCACTTGATAAAGAATTAAGAATAGTAATTTTGAGTACCAAATTGCTAGCATGTTAAAAATTAGAAAATAAATTTTTTCATAATAATAGGTTAAAATGTTAACTAAAATTTCAAGTATTTAAAATGTTAAAATTTTTTAAGTGACATAGACACAAATGAAAATAGAATACTAATGCCGCATTAACGTTATCAATTTTTGTTCATAAAACTCTTTTACAATGAATGATAATTCTAGACAAAACCCGTAACAAAATTTTCACTATTAAACTATCAAGAAATGATTATTAAAACCATAAGGCAAGGAAAGAATATAATTATATAAAATTTTAAAAACATTTTTCCTTACAATTTTATTTAGGTAATTTTATGTAGAAATACTTTTTGCTTAGGATTTTTTGAATTAGAAAAACCATTTTTCTATATTTCTAATTACATTCAAAAAAAAAAAGATATCAAACAGGAGTCAAGAAGCAAAAGTTTTTAGAAAACAAATCGAAATTTAAAAGCTGATCAAATAAATTGTTAAAAATAATTAAATTTACATCAAACTAAAGCTCAAAAGTGGGTGTTTAGCGCCAAAGCTTTAATTGCACCGAACGGAATTAAAAGGAATTTATGTGTTTCAGAATAAGTAAATCGCATAACCGTTTCTTTCATTTCATAAAGTGGAAAACAGCTTTTTTATCTTTTCTGTCGCGAATCATAAAACTGCAATTTCTCGATGTAGAAATTCAAATTGATAAATTATCACTGATAATAAACAGTAGAATAAATAATCATATTTTTAAGAATAAAACTGAAGCTTAATTTGTTAAGAATTTTTTTCACTTAATACTGTTGTTCTTTTTCCTGAAACTATCTTTAAAAAAAAATAATCGAAAAACGTAACCGGCAATTAATAAAGCAAAACTCAGATTTAATTTTCCGATATGACGAAACAGTTATTTAACTCCGTAGCTATCTGAATTACACTTAATAATAATCTAGATCTTCGAAAAATTTTCCAATTTTCAAACTGGAAGTAATATATTGACAGGAATTTCGAAAGTGTCAAACATGAGTAATTTCAGGCCCTATTTCACTAACAATTACCGCTTTTAGACTCCTTTGTTCCCCCCACCAATAACTAGTTCATCTACACAATTAATTACAGACAACTTTAAAAAAAAGAGTTGAATAGAAGAAAGAATCCAAATTCGATTTCGAAAAATTCCATTCTGAAGCCACGTCGTATACACGTATACACGTATACATTTAACACACGAAAAGTATTAATTAATCGGGTTTTGTTCTCTCAGACACTTTTTTATCTTCATAAGATTATTAAAGAAATAACTTTTTACATTTATGACGAATACAAAAATATAATGATGAGAAAATTTCAGTTATTTCTCATTGCTTTTGTTATCGGCAATAAATAATGAGCTTGCAATATTATTCTCAAATTATAGAAAGTAATATAAGTCACAGATCAAATAATACATAACAAACGTGAGCTTAACTCGCGTTTCCCTCTATCGCTGTGTCGCCAATCATAATAATTCCTATTCCAAACTGATAAAAGTTAACGTGTGTCGTTTAATTTCGGCTCCGAAAGCCGCTTAAAATGATAATAATGCAATGAGAAAGCTTATTCTCGTCTCTAACGAGATGATGATATTGAAAGGTTGCGGTTGAGTAACCGCCATTGTGCGAGCAACTATATTGATGAAACTGATCACAATGTGTTTTATTGAAAATGTCATTGCACGTTTTACATTAAATAAATAATGAAGGAAAACACAGACAAACGCAATACGTTGCTTAATTCGAGAATTTCCCGAAAGCGAACAATAGATAACACAACATTTAATAACAATAAAAAATGCAAGTGTCTCTTTAAAAAAACGAGCCATTGTTCTCTTTAGTTTATTTGCATGAATTTTTGTACTTGTTAGTCTCTACGCGAGATCATCAAAAGAATGCAAATTTCATGTTTGCCATTTTTATAGAATTTTTGCCAATATAATAAAATGAAACTCTTCTTCGTTCATTCGTTCCTTCGCTCCTTCGTTCGTTTTTTCTTCCATATTTTTTTCAAAGATTCAGAATCGATATGCAAATCATTTCAAAGAAAATGATACTCGTTTTTTGCTTTGTTTCACATTTTAACAACAGTTACTTTCGATTTTTGTTCACCTTTATGTTAATTCTAATTTAAATTATATTAAATTGGGAAATAAAAATTATTTTTTAAGGGAATCAAATAAATCAATTCTTAATCAGTTAGAGGCCACCTGTAGAATTTCGAATTTCCTTTTCTCAAATATAAGTTAAAAATTTAATTTTTTTAGTTATCAGCATGATACATTCTTTGAAAAAGTTTTTCTTATTTCGAGAACATGCATGCGACTTTTAAAATACATTAGCAGTGGAACCAACGGTTTTAATCACATAAATCAATGAATCTATATTTTGAAGTTGTTTTTATGAGTCGTATATACAAATATACCAGTTTGATTGCCATAAAAATTCGATAATGTATATAAGCCACCCACAATATTTAAGTAAATACTCATAATGTAACCAATTTCGACATTTTATATACTTAAGAGAGATAAAGAAAAAGCCGAGAAAAAAATACCGAGAAAAAGCTGATTAAGTCATACTTTTTAAATCTTGATTATAATAAAAAATTATCCATAAAGTTTACTTTACAATTTTATCATACAAGAAAATAAACTATGGACGACTATATAATTCAAAGAAAAAATCGTAAAATATCTGTTTAAAATGCAAATCTAAAAATTTACTGAAACATTCTAATCAAATAAAAAAGTATTTTTATTTCTAACGGACATTAGAAATTCGAACCTTTGTTTTTAGCAACAAATAAACTTACTATTGCAACTAAAGGAAATAAATAAAATATCTATTGGTGAACTGCTACGTTAACTGAATTCAATGCTTGTAAATTCATTAGCTTCAATTAATAAAACACACATAGGAAACTTTATGCAAATTTAAAGCCACATTTTTTATTTAATCACACGACTAATTATTCGGTTTTTTAAATGATTTTCAAAATACCAAAAAAATAATTCGTCTTTTTCTCGCTTCATATATTTCCTTATTATCTTTCTCATTAGGTAAAAAAATATTTTAAATCGGATTATATTTCTTTCCTTAATACCTTTTTATATATATAAGAAAATATTTTAACAATTGAACCGAACCGAAGCGAACCGAACAATTAAGAAAAGAAAGCGGGTATAAATATTCGAACTTGTATATTCCTTATGCTGTTCGTATTATATATCAAGTCATAAAATTATAAAAAAATTTCATATATTTTTAATGTTTTAAATTGACATATACAAAAAATAAACAATAAAAACCTAAATCAAATTCTTTGGCAAGAACCGTTTCACCAACGTACATAAATTTACATTTTTTTACACTCACAATAGGAAAACACAATTTCGTTAATTTGAAGATCTATAAAAAAGTCGTTATTAATCCTCTAGTTGAGCTCTTAGAAAATAGATTCATTTAAATTAAAGAGCAAAAAAATGCATTTTCATTAAAGTAATTATAATAATAGACTTTCAAAAAGTATTTAAATGAAACAAGTATAATTAAGTCATATTTTTAAAAAATTAATTGAACCGCGATTTTGTAAAAAAAATTTCTTAAAAACTTTTTAAAAAATCAATAAACAATTTCGTTACACTTTCTTCGTATTTAATACAAGAGGAAGAATGGCTAATTTTTTTACAACCAAGGGGAGCAATTACACAGATAAAAATTTCTACTTAGATTTTGGACTAGTATAAAAATTTTTGTTTTATCAAAAAGTATCTTAAAATTTAGTAAAAATATACCTAAAATTAATATTTTTATACTTATTTAGCAAAAAATAAGTATATTTATACGCGTTTTTAATAAGTCTTCTTGTTCAATTTTAAGTAGATGTCAACTTAAGAATAAGTAGAAATTTTTATCCGTGTAAAAACTTTTCTTAGTAACTCGGATACAAAAATATATAATGAGATTACATAAGTTTATTGTTAATGCTATATATTTTACTTATTACTTTTAATAAAAAAAATTTTATACAGTTTTTGCAACTTTGATTTTAATTCTCCAATAATCGAAAAGACATCAATGAGAAGTCTTTTAATGACGTCTTTCAGACAACTAATAGACGTTTTTTTAATTTTGGTTTGCCGAGTCTCTTTATAGCTTAAAAAATAAAATAAAAATATGCATAGTGTTAAATTTACTTTAACTAAATAAAATATTTCACTCACATAAAATATTTAATGTTCTTAACTTTAAGATACAATCTTGAATGAAATGCTTAAAATCTAAAATCCAATATATAAATAATAAAATTTAGTTCTCAGGGAAATAGATGCCCTTTGAACCTTACAACTAATTAAAATTAAATAGTGCGTTCCGTCTTTATTGCTTCCATACGATTTCGGGTTGCTATACTTTAACAATAGAAATTTTATTGAATAATATTCATACAAAAAAAATTCGTTAATTAGAAGACAGACACTGTATTTCATAATAATCGTTTAAAATATAGGTAGAAATTTAATATTACTACTTTTAAATTGTACTTTAGGTTTTCATTCATAAATTCAACCTAAACTTATTTGAGATAAACTAAATTTTGTAAAATGGTAAGCTCAAACGCGTCTATTTAACATAAATACAAAATCACATTATAATTCACCAGCAATTTTCACAATGAAGTGACATGAGTATTATTTATGGAATTTGTGTATATCAAAATTGCTAATCTAGAAATATATAATAATCTCAATAATAAGTTAGTTTTACATTTTTTAATATCATAAGCATAAATCTGCACGAAAGTAATAACTAAAAATCAAACTAGAAATTAGAGTCCTGCATCGGGTCAGGTCGGGTTAGGAATCAATTTTAAAAATATCAATTTAGTCGATTCGCATTCTAAGTGCCTGAAATACATTACATTTTAAAAAACTTTTGATAAATTTCTGCCAAAAAAAAAATT
>AGDA01021982.1:0-14917 GCA_000281935.1 Mengenilla moldrzyki | reverse complement strand
ATATATATATACTTGTTTAAAAAGTACTTAAACTTTCAAATATAGTCTATTAGAGTAAATTTGATCTGTTGTAATATCTGTATAAGAAAAATTTTCAAAAAACAAAAGAAAATATGACATTTTTTCGTTCTGTGAAGAAATGATGATTCATGAAAATGCAAATATAAAAATAAAAGGTATTTATTTACTCAGTTTAATTTTGTAGATGTCATTCTTAATTATTGATATTTTTAAAAAAACTGTTAATTTTTTTTACAATGCTTCAATTTTAAGATTTACAATGCCTGTTCTTGTGATTTATAGCACAAATAACAAATACCGTTAGACGCAGAATTAGATATCTAATCGAAAAAATTAGGTTAAGAAAAATTTCATATTTCTAGCTTAAAAACGTTTGTTGTGAGCAGTGTTAACAGATGTAGGGTAATTACCCTATTTTAGGGTAATTTTAAGCTGCGTAGGGTAGTAGGGTAATTATAGAAAAAGGGTAATTTCAGGAAAAGTAAGGTAATTACAAAAAAAGTAGGGTAATTTCAGAAAAAGTATACTAATTTCAGAAAAAATAGGGTAATTTCACATTTTGTAATGCGTTTCTTTTGTCAAACATGTGTAGAGATTTTTTACTTTAGAAAAAAAATTACAATTACGGTGGTGTGAAAATTGGCAAAAATTTGTTTGAAGTTACTACATTTAAATGCCGAAGTAGAACAAATATTTTTATTTATAAAAATATTAAAATAATAAATAAAACCCGCCTTACTACTTCATTATTCTCAGCGAATGTAAAACTAAAACAAGATATGAAGGCATCTAATAATACATTGTAACGCGCATGCTCGCTTATTTGAAAAACCATTTTTTCTTGACATAGTGGTGGGGATATATCCACCATACTTTATTCAATTTTCATCAAATAAATGTTATTATTATCTGGCATCGTCTGTGATTGGTCGGGCTTGCCTCCATTGAGCATGTCGTACAGGCCAGGATTCGTCGATTCGAGGTGTGAGCTTACGTTGGGGAGCCAATCATCGGACACTATGTTGTGTGTTTGATTTTCGGCAGTTTTGATTGGCAGCTTGCAGGAAAACGATTTCGTGTATGCGTACGGAACGGAGGTTACCATGGACCAGAAAGCGCCACCAGTCTGGACGTGGTTAGAGCCTTCAGGTCGCAAGGCAGGACCGCATTTATCAAGTGTTTTTTTTGTTTTCCTTGTGGTGAGCAACCTTGAGGCGCTCACTCATAGGCGAGCTGCGGTGATGCGCACAACAATCTTAGTTGCGAGCGGCATTGAAGCGCTCAACCAATAGGAGCTACCGTGAGGCGCTTCTACCATCGGAGAATGACAGGCAGTAGTTGAGGCGCTCTAAAATATGCGAACTACCTTGATGCGCTCAATAATAATAATTACGAGCAGCATTGAGGCGCTCTAAACATATGAGCTACCGTGATGCGACTACTTGTCATAACGGTGCTACAATGAGGTGCTTTTGTCTTTGTGAGTCGCCGTGATGCGCTTAATAATCATTATTATGAGCAACATTGAGGCGCTCTAACCCGGAAGACACCCTGATTGACAACCCAAAGCCAGTGATGCGGCAATGAGGCGCTCTAAAATATGCAGGTCGCCGTGATGCGCTCAATAATAAGAATTATGAGCCACATTGAGGCGCTCGAACATATGAGCAACCTTGATGCGTCAGCACACTTTTCCGCAAGCAACAGTGAGGCGCTCTAATGTACGCGAGCCACCGTGATGCGCTCAGTAGTTAACTATGAGCGGCACTGAGGCGCTCAGCATACACGGTACACCGTGATGCGCTCAGCGGTAAGAGTGGTATAGCGGCAAGGCATTTTACCACCCTCGCGACTATGTTTTATATAAAACATACTCGGAGAGAGCGAAAAGCTCTCTGTCCCTATCGGAGAGAAACTTGCATTTTTATATCACAAGTTCTCCCCTTTTTTTGACAGTGCAGCGCGTTGCGCAGCGTAAGCGGAGCGAACCCTCTTGGAAAAAGTTTTTTTTCTGATAAGAGGGTGCGCTCGTTACAACATGTTATTCATAGAAAATACTGATAAAATTTTATCATATTTTAATAGCTCAGTATAAGGAATGCTTAAATTTATTTGAAATTACTTATTTAGTTGACGAGTTAAAGCGTCAAATGAAGATTCAATTTCAAAAAAATAATAATTAAAAATACATTTGTCTTATAGCTAATAAATGGAACTATTATAAAAACAATAGCACTTTATAATTATAACATTAACTGAAACAACTGGCTGCGTTGAATCAGTGCTTTCTATTTTTTTTTTTTTTTTAATAATGATTAATATGAGAACACTGAAACAGAAATGAAGCTCTTGACTTAAAGAATTATATAAAATTAAAGTCAGCACATGTGGTTTGAGCTCAAATGCATGTAACGTAAAATTACCCATATATTGGTTTTTTAAAAATTTTGAAATCGAAAGATCTTGTCTGCTATTGTGGGTTTCACTATTTAATTATAAAATATCGTAGGGTATCCGTAGGGTAATTTAATGCTTAGTGTAGGGTAATTTACATAAGAAAATTTATGCTTGCGAGGGTAACGTTTCGGTTATGCCCTGGCAACACTGATTGTGAGTACAAGGATTCGATAAGTTAGACTATTAACTTTTCGTTTGATCGTGTTTATTGTAGGGAACAGGAATCGCGTTGAGTTGATCGCTCAATATGCTCAACAAAATCATTAATTTTCTTTTCCAGTATAGAAGTTTCCAACAAGTTATTCCAAGTCTCCAATTTATTCCAAATTTTGAAAATTCCAAGAAAATCGATGATCATTAGCAACGATAAGTCAGTGTTGATGAGAACCAAGAATATTTATTAATTTAGTGCTGCATTTATTTCAAAATTAAACATTATACTTTTCTAAATTTATTTCAAAATTTGTATATGAATACAAATAGAAGAAAATGGTGCTGAATTCAAACATAAATTTTGAACTGAAACGGTTAATTTTCAACATTACTATTTATAGTATAAGTTGCAAATAAAAATATTACACTTAAATATGAATTTCTTATTTTGAATAATCTATTATTAAAAACTTTAATATATAAAGTTTTATTTTTTTTAATCAAAATATACGAAAAATATCAAAAATTAATGTAAAAACTTTTACTTGCCACAAATATTGGTAAACTCTTGTATAAAATACGTAAAGTTTCTTACACTGAGAAAAAATTCTGTTAAAAATGAAGACAACAAAACGTTTCTAATGAAAAAAAAAGAAATATGTTTAAGATAGCGATAATTTAACTGATTCTAGTAAAATTTTTATGGAATTTTCTGTAAATTTTAAGAGAAACGTTTTGTTTTCTTCATTTTTAAGAGAATTTTTTTCTCAGTGTATGATTGTAATCAAGTATTACATTGATTTGTCGTATATTTAACTAAATTAGAAGGCGGGTGTGCTGAATCAATTTTCATTTAAATAAAATTAAGTAAACAATACTTTTTTGAATACTTAAGTCTTAAGTTCTTATAGCTTTTTGCTCATTTTAGTATAAAATTTTTAGTCGTAAGTTTACTTAGGATTAAATATATGCAAACAATTCAAACAGCAAATGTTTAATAATAAATTTTTATTACTTCCACTTTATAATTCACTAAGGAATTTTATTATTTTTAACACGTTTACTTGTTTAATTATTAATTTGAAAAAAAATCAGAATGAAAATATATACGTTGAATTTATTTAATTGAAATCAATTAAATTCTATTAGTTAAGTGAAAAGCCAAATGAACGAGTAAACTAAAAGAATTAAAAGTAAACTGAAAACTACTTACTATAATGTAAAAAAAAAGATTTATTTGAATATTTAGAACTTGTTTAGATGATTCAAATTTGATATTCGTAAATATTTTACTTGCCTAAAGCTTATATATATGTTGCGGAATCCAATAGAAAATTTTAAGAATTTTTTTTTTAAAAAATTTTGTAAAGGAACAAAAAACGATAAAATAAAATTGTTTTGGAAAGAAAAAGAAAATTTAATATTTAAGCATTTTAAATTGTTAAAAAGTAACAATTTGAAATTGAGAGTAAGTGTTATTTTCCTTCAGAAATAAAATATAAGAATTTTTTAATTATTTTAGCAATTCGATTTTAAGTTTTGTAAATAAAAAATGACAAAGTTTTACGTTTAATTTATAAATAATTATGTTGAATAAAATATCAAAAAATAATTTATACAAGGAAAAAAATCGTTTTGTTATATGCAACATATATATTTGTATTTTGTAGGACAATATTTAAAACTTTTATTTGTGCAAAGTGATTTTTTTCTTCGTGTAATGAAGTATGGTGAACTTTACAGAATCATTTTAAAAGAATTCCAAATTTAGAACTCTGCAGTTGAAGCCGGCATTGCAAAAACAGTAGGCTTTACAAACAAAAAAAAGGTCTTATGCAAAAAAACGTTTGAAACAATTAAATTCAACTATTAAAAAGAAATTGCTTTTTCATTTACAATTAAAAAACTAATAACTTTAGAAATGAAAAATTCATGATATTTTGTTATCTATTTATAGTTGTTTAATCAATAAAAACAAGTCAAATTTAAAAAGTTCACGTAAATTATTAATGTATTAGTATATAAAAAATATATTTTCCTTTTTTTTATCAGATAGCATAATAAAAATGAAAAACTTTTTAAAAAACGACAATTAGTCTTTGAATTTAGTTTTTTTTTCGCACCCTTCAAGTTCTAGCGTTCAGGCCTTTTTTTTTCTGACCGCGCCTTCCAGTAAGAGACTTTTTTACTAGAAGTATTCCCTTGTTAGAAGAAAAGCAGTAATTTTATAGTTTTGTTTTCACGATGTGGAACTGATAACACCCATCACTGGGGATCTACACCTATGCCACTGGGAGCGAGGTTGTAGAAGCGGCATACAAACTAGAAACGTTTTCAAAAATATACTTTCAATAGGAGAACTGTTACATCATAGTCATTCAAAGCTACTTAACTTCTGTGCTTTGTGAAAGTTCGAGTAAGCTTTCAAAAGATCTAAACACCTAACTTTTCCTGAAGTATATTTTTGAAAACGCGTTCAGAAGTTTTCTAAAAGTGTAGTATATTTGGCTGCAACACTAAAATACTAACCCGTCTTATTAAGCACGGTTTAGTGTTAATTTATTTATTCAATTTGTGTCGAATTGATTTTAATAGTATGGGGCTTTTTACCTCATGTTAAAAATTTATTCATTGTAATGAAATCTTAGAAATGACTGCTGTGTTTAAAAAAGATTGAGCAACAAATTACTTTGTAGAGTTTTCTATTAAGTTTTACAAATTTAATATTTACACAAAGTGAACTTAATAGTGGCCTTTTCGCTACTTTATTTTAATTCTTTTCTTTAACTGAATTTGCCATTTCATGTAATTATTTGCATTTTTTTATCGATACATCCTGTATTTGATTACTTCTTGAATGCAAAATGAATAATGTAACTTTTATGCAAATCCTTGAAATAAAATCGTTTTTTAAGTTTTTTTTTCGTGTTAGATTATTTAAGTTACCACTGATTGATTTTTAAGTAAATTTATTACTCGTATGCTGTGTTAAAAAACCTTATTGACTACGATAATTTTGAAAACTGTACGATTATGTAATTTTAGAATTTTATTCAAATATTACAAAGAACCATTTGTTGAATTCTATGTATAAATGTATTTTAAGTACTGTGTTTAAGCGTAATATGTGTTTAAATATTTTAAAAATAAAATAGTGTGATGAGTAGTAAATGAAGTGTAGAAATCAAAGATGAATTTATTTTAGTTAACGTACAAATTATACTTTCCTTGGTACGTTAAGTCACACTCTCTCACTAGACGTTTAATTACTTAAGGTTTATCAAGCGTGTTTAGTTCCAAAATTGAATATTTTAAATTTAAATTTTAAATTTTTGGTTCAAAACGATTATTATTTTTAGTGAAACACGTTGAGTGTTGTGAAAATTTCAGAATTGATATTTAGAGGTTTTTTTGCTAAGGAATTTGAAATTTGAATTAAATTTAGGCGGCTTTTGACGTCAACATGAAAGGGACTTATAAAAAACAATATTCAGTGTTAAAAAATGAAGTTTCTAGCACAGTCTAACAAAATAATTTGCTTCCTTTCAAGAGCATAAAAAAACTAATTTAGTTAATTTACCAAAGCCCTGACTTTCGCACTTTTAATCCCAATCGTCGAAATTTCAGTTGATTTACAGCACGTAATCGTTTGAAAATTACAAGCTTTTTCTAAAAAATTATTAGAATTGAATTTGATTCTAACAAAGATCGCAGTGTGAATAAAGTGAAAAATTAATTAGTATTCGTTTTAATTAATGTTGAATTGCTCTGAAACGTTGGCTTTCTTATATCTCTCGCTAAAAAAAAACTATAATTTGCTAAATTGATAGAAGTATAAAAATGGAAACAAGTCGCTCTTTATTCTTGGAAACAAAATTGAATTGATGACAACGTTGTGTTGACTTGACATTTAATGACATTAATGAACTTTGACTTCGTTCTTTGATCACTATTCACCTTTTTATCGAAATCATGAACGAAACGTAATTGAAATTGATAAATTTTGAAATTTTGAAATTTTGAAAATAAAGAAACGGGAGTGACTTTTAAGTACGGTATGGAATTTTCACCGATTTTCCAATTGCATATTACTGAATGAAGCGACGTTTATTTTTCAACTAATTAAACTAATTCGGATATTTTTTCTACTTTTGATATAGCAGATACTTTGAATTTGTTTTTGAATGCAGAGATAGGTTCAGAAATATTACATTAATATGTAGGGACTTCTAAAAGTTGTTTAGAATAAAATGTATTATATAAAAATTAAAATTGTAATTAAATAAAATATTTAGAATTTAAAGAAATTAAAGAAATTTAAATTTTTATTTCAGCATTAATGTTTATATCTATCTGTGTTTTAGACTATACAATTTCAAATTTATAGCCTAAATTTTATGAGAAAAAAATTTGATCATAAAGTGCTAAATAAAAGTTATTTTAATTAAAAAATATTACAGTATTATTTTTAGGAAGTTATTGTACAAAAAATAATAAGAATCAATTGTATAGAAAGTTAATTAGTAAAATGAAACTTCAGAAGGTAATGATCGAAAATGAAATTGGCTGCATTCAGTTTGTTGCTCACGACTAAGGTTTGTAACCGGAGAAAACCTGAAACCGGTAAACCAGTTTTTCCAAAATGTTCGAAAACTTAAAAACCAGATTATTCTCTAATTCAACGGGGTTTTACAAATTTAATATCAAAGAACTCGATTTTTTCTCGGTGGGTCAAATTTTTGTCAATTTATACAAAAGAATTCGACTTTTTGCTAATTTTGTTTATTTTGACATAGAAAAAATTAGAATTATTATTCCTTACATCAGGGCTTCTCAACGGATGTCATATGGCCCCTTGTGGATTACAGTATATTTTAATGGGGGGTGGGCTCAAAATATTTTACTTTATGCTTGCATTTAGCGTTCACGTAATTGCAATATTTTTTTTCATGTACATATTGTAGCAAAGCAATAAATAATTTCTCCAAAGAACTCATTCTACTATAGTTTCTCAGAACATCGCACGTTGTTTTGTAGTAAATATTTTAAATTTATATTTTATACATCGTAGGGGTAGTTTATAAAGAAACTAAATATTGTACTTATTACATAGAGATACATTGCATGACAGGTGCTTAAGGTAAAATCGCACATTCGAGCCAATTTAGCAAGTGCGATAGCAAAATCGATCACCGATTCCCCAAGAAGTTGGAAACGCTTTTGAAATTTCTCCAAACTTACCAATGATAATCGAAAACTACTTTTTCTTTTATCCTCGTCGCCAATTGTTCGATCTAATAAGTTACTGTTGTCATCACCACTCATATTAATGGGCATCATTGGTCTCAATGCAGTTATTTTTTTTTAATAACAACTTTTATTTTACGAGGTCTAAATAGTAATTAAAAACATATAATAATCATCAATACATAAACTATAAAATATCGTTATCGCTGCGCTCGGGCAAAGGGCGAGTGATAGCGAACATAGCAAAACACAACAATTTACAATTTTGAAAGAAGAGGAACACAATTTTTTCGACCTACATTAAAAAAAGCAAGTCTATTTTTCTTACATTAAGCTGTTTTTACTAATGAAATCTGCATTAATTAAAATGGTTTATTATAAAGTGAGCGACATCAACTTAATATTAAGAAAAAAGCCAAATATAAGAAAATTGGTTAGTTTATATCAAGCAAAATAATCACACTGAATAAAAATTTATTACGAGAAGTTTGAGAAATTTTAAGAATTAAAATACTTTTTTATACTGCACACTTTTTTCTGTCTATATACTTTTTATACTATAATAGAAAAAAAAATTAATGCACTTTTAAAAATGAAAAGAGGGCCACAGATGCAAACAGTTTTATTTAGGGTGGCTACAAGTAAAAGCAGGTTAAGAAACACTGCTTTTATTCAACTTTTCATTGATTTAATACAAATAAGTTGGAACCTGCACTTTATAAGTTAAATTTCTATCAAATTGGTGGAAATAATTTCATGTAATTTTTTTTTGTATCAAATTGTAATATCAGTGATCAATTTATCAGCTAGCAGTTCATAAGCAATAATTTTTGCACAAAACTACACAAGTGAAGAATGACCTCTTTGATTTTATTTAATTTTTTGTAAACATTATTTTATTTAAATGGTTAAATATATTTTTTTTAATCAATGTTTTATTTTATAATATTTAAAAAGATTCGGTTAATTGGTTTTTTGCAATATATATATATATAAAACAGAAACCTATTTTCTGAAAGTTTTTGATTTTTTTTACAAGCTTTAGTCTCGGCACAACGAGTCTAAAAAGGACTCTAATTATTTAAAGACAAAATATTCATAATGTTTTGTTTTGTTTTTTAGTAAAATTATTAAACGAAGAAAACTATTCGCAAAAGTTTAGAATTATTATTTTTTAATAATTTGAAACACTTTGGAAGTTTTTTGTCTTTTGCCTAAAAGAAATTTTAGTGAAAACAAAATATATGTGTGAGGTGAAACATTATAGCATTATAATCGTTGCATTGTTAAAAGCGTCTAGGTAAACCTTCTCTTAATATAATAATGTCTTACATCATAGGTTTCTTTACGTTATGCAAAGCTATTCAATTATTTTTGTACTAATAAACATACCTTTTACAATGAAGCGATTTAGCAGAACTCTGTTCCCTCTAATTTTTGTTAGAGCTGAGTGGCCAAAACTTACTTTTGTGCAAAAATTGCAGATAATCAAAAATAATTTGTGCAAATTTCAATTTTTTATTTAAACATTTTTTTTTACATATTTTTTTATAGATAGCTGTTTAAATTTGCATTATTTTGTCGTTTTGACCAATATCAATTTTCTGTGTCACCGTTATCAATATTAATATTATTCACTAGTTCTTAAAGAGTTTCCTAATCGATTTTGGAGTATTTTTGTAGAGTTTGGTTTTTTTACAATAAGTGAATTTTCGTGCGCGGCAAAATATTTTTTCTGTGAAACATTTTATACTAACAATAAAATCATTGCGCACCCGCACAGCTTAGAGGGAACACTGGCAAGAATGCTACCAATTTCTTAAATAAAAAACCGTTAAAATATAACTTGTCAAACGACTTTGACGAATTCAGTATATTCGATGGATTTTGGACACGAAATTTAAATATTTCTTTCTGATAGTAATGAAAAGTTCCTCGTTAAACATAATCTTTTTTTAAATTTTTTTTTGCCATATTGTTGGTGAAGTTGATTTTCTTTAAGTTTAAGTAAGTTAACTAACAGATTTTGTTGACCGATCTCTGTCTAGGAATCGTTTACTGAAACGCTTTAAGATTAAAAATAGTAATATATATATATATATATATATATATATTGGCTTGAATTAGGAAAAATACATTTTTCGTCACATGGTTTGCATGTGTAAATAGTTAATCTAATTTTTTATCACTTTAAATATTGTACAATATTTAAGAAACCTTTTTGGTGATACTTCCATAAAATATTCTTTTAATATATTTTTACTAATATTTACAAAACCTTTGAAAACCCGTTTATAAAATTTATTAGATTTAAAATGTTAAGACTGATATTTGATTTTTAAAACCAAAAAAAAAACAACTAATAAGTAAATATGGCGAATTTTTTTACAGTTGACAAGTGTTCAAAAAATGATTACCAATGCCATTCAGATGGTAAGTGCATACCGGTCGAATGGAAATGCAACTTTTATGAAGACTGTGCTGATGGTAGTGATGAATTCGAAGCGGCCAATTGTACACAACGCTGGTGTCCCCGAACCTATTTTCGGTGCCGCAAGTCAGGTCGCTGTTTACCACCCGAATTTCAGTGCGACGGCACGCCAAATTGTGGTCGTGCTGCCATTTCCCATATGATCGGATCGACAGTTTTTGACGATTCCGATGAAGATCCAAAACTATGCAACGATACTGAAAAACCGGCTTTTCGATGTCCGGAGAATCAGGCGCGTTGCGGTGACTTGTTCGACTGTATTCCAATCTCGAAGTTTTGTGACGGCTTCAACGATTGTCCTGACAATAGTGACGAACGTGCATATTGTACGAAAACCGATTGTGCCACAAAACGGTGCTCACACGGCTGTCGACAGACACCCGAGGGTCCAAAGTGCTATTGTCCTTTTGGTCAAAAACCAAATGGGATTCACTGCTTAAGTAATATTTTCAAAACAAATAATAAAGTTCTTTTATTCGAAATACAAAGTATTTGAAAAAAGATTTGTATTTGCTATGTTTTTGAATAAGTCTTCTCTTTTGTACGGGTGGTGTGCTTAATGAAAAATAAAACGGATTATCCATTCATAGCATGAACATATAATTAAACAAAATTACAATTAAACAATTTTTGTACTTAATAATGTGTTATTCACTTTTACGTCTAATGTGGAAGCAAATAATATCAGTGGTTTGCTCACTTTCGAGCACGCAACATATAATTGATCCTATAAACATATGGCAATTAATGGTTTATTTTACAAACGTTTATTGACTGGTTTTGAAATTGTTAAATTATTGTCACAAAGCTTGTGGTGTCATAAACCGAATACACATAAATTTAAAAGGAAAACCAGCCCATATAGCCGGCGTTCTTAAAATAAGCATGTTCTTTTTTTTGGACTTTTATATGATTATATTAAGTTGATACATAGTTTACATATATGCGCGTTTTTTGTCTGAAACGTGTCTCGTTTTGTTTATTATTTATATATAAAAATATTCTTTATTGTTTTAAAAAAATGCGTGTCAAAAGCGTTCGTCATATTTGCCATTTTGCGCTCAACTACTTTGATAAAGGATGAAAAAAACACAGTTTTTCCGTGGTATCAGCGAAATTTTTGGCAAAGGAACAATAAACAAAGGTCTGTGTGGGGAGAGGCTTCCCTGTTTCAAATCAGGTAGTATCAGCTTAGAGGATGTTAAGAAATGGTCGGCCATTGAATTTCAACGATCAGGCTCTTCTGGCAGTTGCGTATGAGGACGAGAGTCTGGTAATACGAATTCTGTCTGTAGACTAGTATCAATCAAACTAATAAGCAAATGGAAAGTAGTAACAAAAATAGACGGGGACTACAATACAATGATATATGTATTTATTATGCAAATTTTTCTTTAGTTATACTCGAACCAGAAGTCACCAAACCTTACAGCTTAACATATTTATATGATTTGAGGGTATTCGATTTCAGTTCTCCAGACTCAGTAACTGATAAATCAAGGTACATGTAATATACGTTTTTATTCATATAAAGGTAGAATTATTGGGCACTTAAGAAAATCAGGATTTTTTTTTATTACTACTAATATTAAGTCCAATCGAACTTAATTTATGTTAATTTAATTTAACCCTTTATTACACATTTTTTCGAAAAAGTTCGGCCAAAAATATCAGTTTTTTGTAATGTAAGAGCACACAATTTAGAGCTTTATTTTGAAAAGAAAATTAAGAAATACAAAAACAACCAAAACTTTTATTGCAATTTTGAATTTAGATCCACATTGTAGGAAATTGTCGAATATTGTAATTTTATACCCACTTCGAACTTTTAATCTTTATTTTTGAATTTCCATTTAAAGAAAGAAACATGTATCAGCAAAAATATTTATTTATACTTTTAAAACATAAATCATAACAATAATTTTAAAATACATATTTAAAAACGACGTGAAAGTAAAATATAACGCTGTTTGAGTTACTTCAAGCGTGTACGGTTTTGCTACACTATTGCACTCGAGTTATGTCTAGTGTAAACTTTAAAAGATCAAAGCAGAGGTTCCCAATCTTTTCCGATTTGCATCTCACTAAATGATTGGCTTTTTTCGCGACGCCCTCAGTACATCAGATTTTTTTCTGAATTTTTGATTTTATTGAAAGATTGAATTTTTTTTTAATAGCTAAGCATTAAAAACGTATCCTTTATATTTTCCTTGGATGATCTAAAATATCTAATTTCAACATCTATGCTGAAACTGGAAAATTGCCGAATCGTTTGATTTGATATTTTCATGACGTCTTAATGCAAAATTGCGGTTCCCCCGAGAGCCGCGGCGCACACCTTAAGAATCATAAGGCTAAAGATAATTAGTGCATTAATCTATTGCTATATATAAAAGAAAAAGCTTATTTTGATGACATATGTAGACAAATAAATGAAATATGATTTGTAAATTAGTGAATACAATAGAAGTATTAACATAAATATGTACTAAGCAACAAAATTTGTCTTTAAGGCTACAACGAGTGCCTAAATGATGGTTTTTGCGACCAGATTTGCTCTGTGATTAATAAGGGTACGTTTGTTTGTTCCTGCGTTAACGGTTATCGGGCCGTCAACAATAAACGATGCAAAGCCATCAATGAGCCCATCGAAGAGCCGGCATCCTTAATTTACTCCGTAGGCAACCACGTGCGTCGCATCGATCTGCAGGGTCGGATCTGGAGAAAGGCGGCGAGTACAGATGCATTGCAGAAATACACTACGACCCTGGCTACTACCATGAAAGTGATCTCGTTCGATTACTCGTTCCGTAATCGCTCGATGTGTTACATCGAGAATAACTATGACTTCCATAACTCGATTAACTCATATGAACTCGTATGCTCACAAATTGACGATTTTAGTGTTAGATGGACCATTCCAATTTCGAATCTATTCCTGAATCTGAAAAGTAATATTTTTTTGTGATAATGACTTGGTTCTGATTCTATAAAAAACCCTATTAGTGGAAAACAGTTTTATTATTTACACTTGCTTTTCAAATTATGAAAAACATCATACCACACTGAGAAAAATAGATAGTAAAAAAGTGACAACTAAATAATATAATTATTATAATTATGTGTTAATTTACTATAATTGTACTTTATATTCAGGAGTCATTTATATTTCCACTAAAAAAATATTATTGCAATCAATATTTGAAACGTTAAAATATCCAAAAGATGATGTATTCAATTATCAGATACGTATATGAAGAAATAATTGTGTAGTATTATTCATATGATTACATTAACTAAACTATTTAGTTGTTGTATGTTCAGTTGTAAATTTAGTTGCAGTAAATATATTAAAATTGCAAAAAATATTTATTTTTCTCGGTGCAATTCAATTAAAGAGATCATTGTGAACACTTTCTAAAAATTAGAAAATCATTATATCTTTTCGGAAATCTGAATATTGCATTAAATTTAGACATATAGATATTAGAAAAATTTTCAGTACTCTTTTATCGACTATTGTGTTGTTTTATGATCAAAATTAACGGTGCTGCAATTTCACCCGATTTTCCGAACAATACAAATTTGCCTATGAATAGAAGAAATTTGTAGTAAAATCAATAAAACCGTGATATTAATCACGGTTACATTATGTAGATTTTTAAAAAAGCTCAGTAAAACCTTCAAAACTATTCTAGGCATCAAATTTAGTTATGCTATTCGTAAATCAGTTTAAATTTCTTGATTGGTGGTTGTCGGCTGGTGACTGGGCGAGCTGGCGGGTAGGAGAGGGGAGCAAAATGTTTTGACTGCAAAACATTCCGATTCTCTCCACCTGCCCGAGTCCCTTAACCTACTCCACATTATTTTTTATATTTACTGTTTTCCTTAAATTTAAATGTGAAAAATAAGTAATCTGACAACAGTGTGCGCCTATGTTACACATTGCACACAGAACACAAATGCGGTTCCAATCTGCATCAATCGAGTCCATAAGGACGAAAAAAACATGGACTAATCATTTAATTAATACTTTGCTTTGAACATTGAGGGATTACAATTCAAAAGGCACACGTCCTTTTCTTTTTTGGAGATTTTAAATTTGGAATAAAAGATCGTAAACCGAAATGTACATCAAATCCTTATTAACGCTCGTTTAAATCTTCATTTTTTCGCATGCATTATTGAACTCTTGCCCAAAAGTGTTCAAACCAAAACTTCATTTTAATCAGTCCATATTTTATTCATCCGTGGCTAGACTTTTATATTTGACTTTCAGATGCACAATAATTAAATGCTTTAATTGTTTAAATATATATTTCAAGGAATGGAATTTAAAACGGAATCTGGGAAAAAAACTATTTAAAAGATCCACTTACTCGCCAACAGTTATCACTTTTTTTTACGTACGCGTGACTTATTTTCGCTAACGATGATGCTTCATATCGACTTGTATAGATAGACATACTATTGCAAAACAATATTTGGCAATAAGAGAACATTAATATTAATTTTTTTCCTCCTAAATCACCATAATTAGTAATAATT
>AGDA01021948.1:0-14230 GCA_000281935.1 Mengenilla moldrzyki | reverse complement strand
TATTAATACGTTGCAGTAAAACTGTAATGAAATTCAAGGTAAGATTTTATATATCTTAATGAATGTTATGCAAACATATGTTTCTATTGATTTCACTTATTTTTTTGATTACTCGTTTTCATTATTGAAAATTAAAAATTGTCATCAGTGTGCATATAGAATAAAACGTAGAAATAATTGACTTTTTCGAACTAAATGTAATTATAATCTTTTGTAAAATTTGAAAAAGCACTTATAATCTTGAAATTCGTCTGCCAAAAGCTTTTAATGCTCAATTAAAATAGTTGTATTATCAGAAAAAGGTTTTGCTTCTTCATCGTTTTCGTTTCATCTTTACATAACAATAAATTTGTGATAAAGAAAATTTATTTTCGGTGTTAGGTTATCTATTTTTTTTTTAAATAGATTGAAATGCGTAGCGAATGATCAAATAGTATTCAATTTTCCATAAATTTTGTAGCAAATAATTTACTATTTACGGAAATTGAAATTTAATGTTTATTTCGCATTAATATTGAATAAAATTGAAATTTACTTGCTTGAAACTTTTTAATATCAAAAATTTATTTTTATTTTTTAGGCTAAATATTTTTATTCGCTTTGAAAAAAAATATATTAAGGGAATTACAGGCTGAAATTGATTATTTTAATGGTTTTATAAAATTGAAATTAAAATTATTGAATATTCGTAATATAGTCTAAAATTTTATATATAAGAAAACATAATTTTCAACGTTTGAACTTTTAAATTTTATCTGATTAATCGTTATATTTTTATTTAAAATTAATGGAGGACACTTTACAAAAGTCATTAAATATATGAATTTTTGATTTTACACGTGTTAGTTATATTGATAATGTGAAAATTATATTTTTCATTCATATTTTTAAAAATGTTATTCTTTTTTTATGTAGTAATTAAAAAACTAAATTTAAAACAGTTATTTAAATAAATAGTTTTTGATTTCATTTCAGTTGTATCAAAGTGCAATTTTGCGATATTTACGAAATTTTGAAAAATTTAAATAATCTTGAGTGATTTTAATTTGAAAAATTTTCCAGTGCAATAATGTTATAAAAAATTACTGAATAAAAATTTTTTACTTTAATTACACAGGGAAAACTGAATAAAGTTTTATTTTGAACAGAAATATTATACAAATTTGAATGATTCTACTAAAGCCTAGGAAAGGTCTGTTTTTACCCAACCATAAATAATTTAATTTAATTTAATAGACTGAGAAAAAAATTCTCTTAAAAATAAATACAACAAAAAGTTTCTCTTAAAATTTGCAAAAAATTTCTATTAAATTTGAATAAAATCAGTTAAATTATTGTTATTTTAAACTTATTTCTTTTTTATTTTCATACGAAAAATTTTGTTGTCTTTATTTTTAAAAGAATTTTTTCTCAGTGTAAACGCTCAATTAAGCTTCCAATAAAAATAATAATTACCTTTTTTAAATATATTTAAGTAGCATTATTCGTTCACAAGTCGTTGTATTATGCATCTGAACAAAAAGCAGTTTTAATACGTCAAAGATAATTTATTTATGATCAAATATATACAATACATCAAAACGAAAATTAGGATTTTATTTTGGTTGCGCGTAGCTTTTTTTTCACATGGCGAATATTTTAATCAAATGAAATTTATTAATGAAAATATTGAATCTTTTTATTTCTATAACATAAATACAAAAATAAATAAATAAATAATTAATATTTATTAAAATGACTTTCATATTTATAATCTATATTTAAAAAAAAATTAATAAAATTTAGCAAAATCACAAATTGAAAATATTTCAATCATGAAATTTCATGGGTAAAAATTAATTTTTTTGATAGATTTTTTTCTTTTTTTTTACGTAAAAAAATAAGAATTTAATTGTTCAATTTATTCATAATGATCATGGCTACATGGTTAACAAAATACTACTAATTAAATGTTTTTTTTAATATTTTTGTGATACTTATTCGGAAGCATCTAGAACACCAATTCTGATTTTAAAAAAAAATTCAAAAACCTCCCCAGGGATATATCTCATAATTTCCAAAATTTCTTTTTTAAAAAATGGTATTTTTCAATGATAACGTTATTTTCTTTCATTGAATTCAAAAAATATAAAATGAATATATATACGTCTTTGTATGTAATTTGTTATTTATACAAATTTTAAGTTAAATTTTTAAAGTTATGATTTCAACATTAATATTTATTAAATTTTTTTTTGAAAAACACCGAAAATGTTATTCCACGCATAAATTTATTCTTCTTATTTTGAAATGCACCCCGAATAAAATTTATGATTATTTTTTAAATTTATGTACTTAAATGTATATAGATTATACATATTATATATACAAATAAACTCATCCAGGGAACAATACAATTTCAACTATAAATATCGTTAAATAACGAATAGAAATATTTAATTTCTTCTATCTCTAATTGAATTGCATAGTTGAATATAAGTAATTTTTTTATATAAATTATTTCTCTTTTTGAAAATTTAATAGGTTTTTCACGACCTAGTTAATATGATTCTATGATGCGAAGAAAGTAAATATTGTAAATAGAAATTTCAACGTGAATCATAAAATGTTAAGGAAATTTGTTTTGGATGTTTTGTTATTTACTTATATACATAAGTTTATGTACGTTGCGCAAATAATTTTCAAAAATTATTTTGAACTATTTTAGAGAATAATAGAGCTTAAATAATAATTGTCCTTGATTTAACATTTTTCCTTTAAATATATTTTGATTCAAATTTTTTAAATTCCATTTTGGGATTAGAAACATTTTTATTTGTAGTAAACAGGTGGTCCACTCGACCTAAGTTCTTAAATAATTTTCGTTTTTTTTAGTAATAAATCAATAGAAAAATTTAAGATATGATTAAATTTAATTTTTGGATATTTGTCTACATATACCGTGATCAAAAGAGCGAAAAATTTTTTAAACAATTCATTAATTAAGATAAAAATTAATTATTAAGCTGAAGTATTTTATAAAATATTGTAGCTTTAAGCTTTGAGTTGCATAAATCTTTTCCGAGTCTGATAGGACTCTGTTTGAGGATTCTAAATTCTTTAAAATATTTTATCAAACTTTTTTTAAAAAAAAATTGTGGCTTTGAAAATTAACTTTATACTTATTTCCAAAATTTATAATTTATTTAATTTTGAATTTAAATTTTATTTTAATCAGTAAATTTTAATGCAATTTTAATATTATTGTGATATTAACATCAGAGTGAAGGAATTACCATGTATTATTAAGTATTTCGGGTACAAATTCCATATATTCTGAATTTTTAATTCTACTTTAAAAACTCAACATTAAATTCAATTCGAATAGAAGTTTTATGTTTGAAATTCTAATTAATATTATTTTTATAGATTTAGATAAAAAATAAAAATTTCAAACTAATCTTTATTTCTTCGTTTATTTTTTCAATACAACCTTTATAATTTCTGTATGTTTCAGTTAATCGTATTTCCAAATTAGATTTTTATGTTTTGGTTTTTAAAATTTTTAGTAATTAAATTCGTTTGAATACGTAAAAGAATCTTTATTTTTTTACTGGATTTTTCCTTAATAATATTTTAATCGGTTAAGAGCATATTCGTTATATATATAACGTTGAACCAAAATTCTGTTGCTTTTAGTCAAATAAAATGTATTCAGAAGCAAATGTAACTTTTCCTCGTTTTTTATAGTATTTAATATAGCCATTTATCCTGCATTCGAATTATATAAATCAGAGGTGACCAAATTTTGTGTACGTAAAATCGACTTATATTAAAAAATGTATTGCGATCGGCTCCCGACGTGCCGTTTCATTCACATTTTCCTCAATTTGAATTTTATGTTTCCTATTTGAATTTGAAATGAACTAAATGGCACGTTGGGCTTGTTGTCTAAGTCCAAAACTTACGTTCAAGGGAATAAAAATAACATGAATAATTGTTAACAATATTTACTAATTCAAATTAGGTACACATAAACCTAATGGAAGGCTATTGCTTTATGTTTTATGTTTTATTGAAAAAATCTTGTTATTTTACTCGAACGAATTATAATACATATTGGTAAAAATTTATTGTATGTGTTACAACATATGCATAATGAAACGTTATATACAGCGTTACTGATATGGCCGATATACATGATAAATTAGAAAATGATGTTTAGTATCTATACTATAATTTTCACGCTTCAAGATTATTTAAGTGCTTATTATAAATAATATAGAGATGTTATGATTTCGTTTGTCATGGAACACTTAATTTCTTGTATATGGTAATAAGTCAAGACATCGCATGCAGTTGACGAAAATTGGCTTCGCGATCTAACCGTTGGCCACCCTTAATATAAGTTATCGTTTGCTTTTAAATTCGTATTATGTATATATCTCTAAAATTAAATTTCAAAATTAAATAATTAAGAATTATTTAGAACAAAACGATAGAATAATTCAGTAAGAATTTACTATAAAAATACGGCTATGTTAAAAAAACAATTCAAATAATCTACAAAGTACTACTAATATATTTATGTTACATGCAAAATTCATTTAACAATGACACAGCTTTATTTATTAGATATATTTAGCTTCATAGTAAATTAAATTTTAACAATTATTTGACGTAAATTTATTTTTATTCTTTTTTTCCAATTTATTAATTTGATATTCTATTATCATTATTGAAGAAATCTCATTGTTTTGTTCTAGTACAGAGGCTCCCAACCTTTTTGTAACCTAGAGCACATTCTAAAATAGGGGTGTGCAAAAGCCAGCCCGTGGGCCGGATCCTGCCCTCTTGTTTCCTTTATCCGACCCTTTGAAAAAGCCACGTACATTTTTTAAATATATTTTATGCGATCTTAATAAAATCAACAGTTTACGATTACGGTTATCTATCAATAATTGCCAAATTTATTTGCTAAAATGCTTTGAAATGATACTTACAGTATTTTTGTCGAAAAAATTCTTGAACAGGGTAAAAATCCACCCAAAACATTATCGTGCGCACAGCGTACGAAGTAAAGTTTTCTGGCCCGAAAGAGATTTTGAAAATGCCATTTTGGCCCACGCTTAGAATTATTTGCCCACCCCTGTTCTAAAATATAGTTAAGGTGGTGGACATCACCTATTTTTAATCGGAAAACTCCTTTCATAACTTCTCATTTTCCCATAGTTTATTTTTTTATATTCATAATAACTTTTGTACACACGGAGAAATATTTTATTTTCTGCTTAATAGTGGCTTGCACATACGAATCGTTCTGCGGTCACGAAGTTGGAAATCTCTGTTCTAGTGGATATTTAGCTTAAAAAACATGTTTAACTAAAACACAAATAATTCTTTCTTATTTATTTCATATTTATATACAAATTTACTAGTTTAAATGTTGTAGGTTTTGTAAGCTAATTAATGTTATGTTGCTTTTAATTTACAAACCGGTGATGATTTTAAATTAACGATGAGCATTAAATTTATTCTAATTAAAAAAAAAAAAACAAGCAGCTTTTTGCTACAACAAGCAGCATTCTTTATCAGCCTTATGTACTTCTATCAGTGGTGATGCTTCGTTGTACTCAATGTTTCGTGAAAACGCCACTCCGATCTCGTGCCCGTTTCATGGATCTTTCTCATTCACATATAATAAGGGACATGGCGAGTGCAAAAATCCAATTTCGACAATTGACACTTGTTCGACACCAAGTCGACTTTTATTTAATTACCAAGCTTGTCACGATGTTCATAATTCTGAAGCGGCAGGTTTTATTTTTTGCATGCTTTTTCCTAAACATTGCAAAAGGTGAAAAACTCAGTTTTTCCTATTGATTTTCCCATCAGTTTTTACGTTCATTTGTTCACGGCGTTTTTCACGTTTAAAAAAACTTTTGACTTTATTCAAATCTTTGAATTCGTTTTGAACACTTTATATACTCTGTTTGACTTTTATTGTTCAAAAAATACGAAGGTGTGATGTGCTAAGCTTTTCTTGTATTTAAACATAGAAAAAATGAATTGAAACTAATAAATGTACAGAAATAAATAACTTTATAGTATTATTTATTTGTAATTTAAAAACTGACACTTGCATTATATTTACATTGTTAAAAATGAATTGCTTAAAATGAAAAGAAAAATACTTAAAATGTGAGATTCTCCAATATATATGACAAGTATGTTTTCTTCTTAAATTTACTATAGCCGTAGACTTAAACTTGACTTCTTAAAACTACTAAAAAAATCGATAAAATTAGTAAAAAAAAATCTAAACATAAGACAAAATACCTAATTTAAGAAAAATTCTCATTGTTTTATACGGATGAAACTTTCTACTTGCTTTAAGTAAAAATCTACTTAAATTTTCGACAAGTAGAACAATCTCATTGAAAATGCGTAGAAAATATACTTATTTTTTGAAATATAAGTATATAAATATTAACTTTAAGTATATTTTTACTTAATCTTATGATATTTTATACTAGTCCAAAATCCAAGTAGAAATTTTTATCCGTGTAGGAAAATTATTTTAAGAATTTTGTAAATTTAAAAATAATTCTTTCCAATTTTAAGGATAAATTTTTTTATTTTAAGCACTGAAATCTTAAATTTTGCAAAAAAAATACTTGTCCTGCCTTAAGTATTATTCTTAAATTAAGCAGTCATTTTTTTAAGTGTAGTTTTATTAAGGTTTTTTATAGTATATATCAAAATTTGTGTATTATTACGAAGAAAAATTGACTTAATATAATTATTGTGCTGTTATGAAAAGCTTTGATCCAAAAGTCTAATATATAAGAATATAACATTTAATATTAACGATTTAAAGTAGTGAAACGTTAAATTCGTTATAAAAAGTCTGTTTTATAACATAAATAAACTCGACCAGCCTTTTGGAATAAGCTTGATGAAGAAAGTTTGTTATTGCTGTTTTCTTAACGTCTTAATAAAAGACTTTTTATTTTAAAAACAACAAAGATGCTCCAAGTTTTCTTTTGATATTGGAATTGGGGAAATCGAAAGGCTTATCAGTCAATTGAAGTCATTTTTCTGAGAATCTTATAGGAATTTAGCTTTTAAATCGACTTAAATCTAGTGATTTGGAAATTTTCAACAGATTTAACACATTCTTGTCAGTTTTGATATGATATATTTAGTGAATTGAAAATTAAAAATTTTATGAACATATTTTTTTTGTTTTTTGTCTACACCAAAATGTATTTTTATTAATTAAAAATAAAAAATAATTTGTTTCTAATGGCTAGTTTAATAAAGGTACTTAAGTACACTCGAGTGTAATCTTCCGTCATGTTTCATTTTAATCCGTTAGGAATTTTACTTTTTTATAAGCAGCAATATAAGTGTTTAATCAATAGGCAAAATAAAGAGTCTTAGTAATTTCTTTTACTCTTTACTTCGCTAAGCATAAGCATTCTAGTCCGTGTTTAGAGCAAAAGAATATTGATGACAGTCAATAAACTGAATCCATTTTTCAATATTCTATAGAAAACTAGTTGTTTGATGTTTTATTATGGGAATTCTGTATTTATTTTGATTCCTTATTAAGATCCAAATACTTTAAAGACAAATAATTTATAATAAAAACTTCGTAAAATTATTATTTGAATTTTTTTATCGACATTTTTTAATATAATTTTTCCCGTTTTTAATTATGTATATGTAAAACGTGATTAAACTTTTAATCCCCCATCTGAACTAAAAATACTATTTGTCTGTTTTGAAACGCTCATTTCAAATTCTAAGATTTATTTTAAGGAATTTTAAAAATTTTATTTGAATTTTCACTTTTTATTGCCGAACTAATAAAAAAAGTTCAATAAATTATTTTCGCTTTGAAATATATATATAATTGAAATTAGTTTTATTTGATCGACATTGAAATTAAATTCATATAATATACAACACGCAATTTAAGTTTTAAATGAGTATTCAAATAGATAAACACATGGATAATTTACAAACGTATTATAGTGGAACACGAAAATGAAAATTATACAAATTTTGATCACCGAAATTTGTAATTGTCGAAAATAGTTAACGGTTTTTGCTTTCGTTATTATTGACAAATTATGTGTAATAATTTCGACTTTTATTAGTAAATATATCAGACATTTGTTTCATCTAATGTCCTTTCATATAAAATAATTGTAAGCTTGGTTATGAAATTGGCTTAGTATTTTAATAAATTGTAAATACTACATTTCTTATATATGTTCGTAATTTATTTGTTTTTAATTAAATCAACCGTTTAAAGCAATAGTATGAATGATATTTTGTATAAAGAAGATATTAATATAAGAAAAAATCAATTGCAGTCGAAGAGCTGGAATGCTTGGCAATTTGGAAAGAAGGCTCGTTAAGGTTTTTGATAGGGAGAATTTATCATAATCACGCTTTTACAAATGAGGATCGTTTCCGGTGCTTCGTTTACGAAAAAAAGAATCCTCGCCTTCTAAGTGAAACCAGTGAAACTGTACGGATAGCTCAGAGTGGTGACGCAACATGTAATGGCCTCTTTGGTGTCACTGAAGGCAGCCGGACATTGAAGCTATATCACAGTACGTATTGCCTATCGATGCTTCAAGATAAATTTTCAATTTTTCATTTTTTTTTACTGGTTGTTAATAATTTATTCCTCTTATATGCGTCTAGAGACCATTTGTTTCATAATTATTTAAAATGTAAAGCAATTAGCGTTTTTAAAAATGTATAAACTTTTGACAATAGTAAAATTGTTTGAACCAATTATTAAAATTAAATAACATTTTCAGAGAAAAAAATTAATTAAATTTTAAAAAGTATGACTTTTGTGAGTTTCCTTCGTATAGTGTAGCTATATAAATTTTTATTAATGCTTTTAGATCACGAGTCAAAATCAACTTATTACTGAATTTATTATTTATTTATTACTGCATCAAAATAGATTAGTAAATTTTTAGGATTATTTATAGAAACATACTAAATTTCATATTATTTGTACTTACAAAATAAAATATAACTAAATAATGAAACTTATATTAGTTTATTCAATAATTAGAATTAGAAATTAAAAGTTAATTTTCATAGAAACTAAAAACTAAGGAAAAGCTTTTATGTTTTTTTATGTGTAAAGAAATATTTATATACACTGAGATAAATGCCACAATAAATTAAGAATTTATATTTTAATAGGTTAGCTGCAATATTTAATTCATTTGCTGACTATTATTACAAATTAAACACGGGTACCAAATTTCATAATAATATGTTCATTGATCTAAAATTCTAACTCTTCAATTTTTTAACTACTCTTTTTTATAGTCGAATTCGCTCACGTACTCCTAAGTAAAAAAGGCAATATAAATGCATAGTATGAAACTTACAATTAAAAAAAGCATTTGTTGCTAAGGTATTCATTAAATAAAACAGAACAACAATTAAACCTTATTAATAACACTAAAGCAAGCTGTATATACTACTGTTACAACAAGTAAAATATTTAGTCTAAATAAGTTTTGTTATGTTTCTTCACAACAAATATTACATAACGCTTAGTACTCAATAAACTTTATTCATTGAAGAAATATATTCTATTTTGTGAAAAATAATTATAAATACAACGAAATTTTTTTTAATAAATAAATTTTTTGATTAATATTGAAACTTTTTTTGCTTTTTTAAACTTTTTTATTGAATTTACAAAACTAATTTTTGACAAATGAGCTTCCAAAAACTTTTCTTAAATATATAATAATCAATTTTATAGTATTTATTATTTTTCAACTTAAAATCAATAAAAATCGCTGTTAGTTTTTTTTAATTATTTGTTTACTGAGAAAAAATATTGCCAAAAACCGTTAAAAAATTACTACAAAATGAACGTTTGTAGTTTGTATTAACAAAAATTTAAAAATAACTAAATTTATATTCAAATTAACAAAAACAGTAAAAATAATTAAAATTGCTTTGTTGTCACTTTCTTACTAACTTTTTTGTTAAATCGACAATTTTTTTTTCTCCGTGTTATTATTTTATTTTAGTTGCTACAATGAAAAGAGACCATAATTTTATTATTTTATATTAAATTATGTGTGAACCCCCAAATCAATTTCCAGTCTTCGCAGGTTTATAAATGCCCCCAGGTATTTCTAAAAATTTAGGGAAAGTATTTTGAGGATTATTAGTTTATAACATAGACACAAAAGGGCAAACTTCGGTGTATTTATAACAGTTCAAATGGCTTTAGTAAAAAAGAGTTGATTAGCTTGAAAATAAAAAACAACGACAACTAATATCTTCGTAAATGATATGTAATTTAAAATGGCTGTTGATCGTCTGGAAAGTCTGTTGTTACGCATTTGATATACAGAACAATACTAACATCCCAGAATTACGGATATAGGAGAAAAACATATATCACCTAGTTGGGAAAAAATTACAAATTCCATTCCAAACACGTCAATAGTGATACTATCAACTATGATGTCATAAGTGACGTTAAAATATGAATTTAGCATGGACTGATCATTGCATAGGAAAAAGTGTAGAGAGGTTTTCGGACCAGGTTAAACGGCGCTGACTCGATGCAATGGTTTTAAAATAACGGTGTTTTTTTTCTCAACCGTTAAAAACAACATTCAGTGTCTGATTTCATTAGAGTGCTTATATTAAATAAATACTTGTAAAATGGGAAATTTGGGAACTTATATCTCGTAGAGTAGTAAATTATGCATTTCCGCATTATTAAAAACTACATTATGTAAAATTATGCTTCTCGCTGCTCGATTTTATTTAATTGATTGTATTTAACAAATAAATATTAACGATGCTATTTAGTAGTGCTAAATTTGAAATCAAAACAATATAATTAAGTAATTTGCCTTTAAATTAATAACATATTTAATTAATTTTCAAAAAAAAAGAAATTTAATACAAAGGTCTCGACAAACGTATAACGTTTTAATTAAAAAAATCAAATTAAAAATTTAAAAAAAAAATCAATCTTATATAGATGTTAGAATAAAATTGAATATTTTAATCTTGATGCATCACTAGTATTACTCCTCAAACTGTTCTAAAATGGTCTTTTTATGGTTATTGCTTTTTGCCACTATCGTTGAATTTAATAACGGCAAATTAATTAAAATTATTGATTTTTCTATTACTTATTAATGCTTCAACGTTGTGGAAATTGCACGATGGAGAATATTGCATTTGAAACGTTTGGAAAGAGTAATAAATCTAAAACATTGTTTTCTGCAAACGGTTAGATTTAAAAAACGACTTTTTTTGCTCATTTCACAAGTTCTATAAAAGTTTACGAAGAATGAAATGAACAATCATTGAATTTTAACAAGAATCAAGTAACTTGTTTAAATTCAAGACGATTTTTTTAGTCGAAGAACAAAAAGACTATTTACCGGGAGAAAATATTTATTTCTATTGAAATTATTTTATTCACGAAAAAAATTATAGATTCAGAAAGTAAAAAATGTGATTTTCCTTTATGGATGTATTCATTAGTCGATTGGTATTCGTTAGATTATTTATTGAAGTTTAGTTTTTTCCAAGAAAATTCTACGCTAAGAATATCGAATAGTTCGGGATCAAATTTTTTAATTTTCCTGACTTGTTATCAGATTTATCGTGAAATTTACGATGAAAATTACGTTACAATTTTAACTCGTTATACGTCGGGATGGTAAGTTTTTGAATATATATCTTATACACTAGATTTTTTTCTATTTAAAAATTAATTTTTAAGCACATGCTATTATACAATATATACAAGGGTTGGTGGCTCCTATGGGAGAGATTTAGAAAAAAAAGTTTCAAAGTATTTGTATCAAAGAGCTGATGTAATATAAAATTTTCGCTTGAATTAATTTTTAAGTGTTTATATAGAAATATAATTGTTGTAATTTTAATGTGGAGAACTTTATATTGAACCATATTAAAATTGTGTATGTTAAGTGTTATTTAAAAAAGTTATAAAAAAGGTAACTAAAAAACAGATGCGTAGCATAGAAAAGAATTAAGAGCATTAAATAATAAAGTGATAAAAAGCGGAATAATATAAAGAGTATACTTTCTTGACAAATGCTTAAATAAAATTTAAAGTGAAAATTTAGATAACAATTTTCACGATATGAAAGTTTCATTTAAAATCGCAGTAATGTGAAAAATATTTAATGAGCGAGAGAATATGCAATGGGGAGAATTATGAATGTTGCATTATTTAATTGCTTTTATTAAATATGCCAAAAATATGTCAAGAGTTTAAAGTGAATTTCGCAATTGAATTGATTAAAATGCATAAACTCATTTTCGATTCATGAGCTTGAAAAAAAACAAATTGTAATCAAAATGTAATCAATTAATATTTTAAGAATAAATTACTCTTAATTGATTTAAAAACTATTTTTTTTCCAATTTATTTGTGAAAAATCAGACTTCAGTAGAAATTTGTGCTCAAATTTTATAACTTATTATTGATAATCATTACAGAAATTAATTTTTTTTAATCATTGTTGCAAATGAGATTCTAGTGGAATTTTTTCGTATAATTAAATAAGTAATATTTTAAAATAAAACATATGAATGTAATTAAGAATTTTATAGATACGTATAGATTCAGAACGGTTAAAATCTCTAATTAGTTATAAATCTATACTTCCATTACTAAATGAAATTCAGCACCAAATTTTCCACGTAAGTATTTCCAATGTGTCTAATTTCATTTTAATAAATCTCGTAAATTAAATTACAAATATTAACATGTGATATAACTTCTATGTTTACATTTTGTCAATCGTTATTAAAATTATATAAAAAAATTTCAATGCATTTAGATTCTACGGATTTAAAAATCACCTTTTTATGCTGTTTTTAAAATCACAAAAATAATTTTTTAATTATCTGTTACATTTTTTTAAATTTTTATTACTCATGTAAACAATAAATAAGTTTACAGTAGTACCAATTTCTTAAGAATGGAACCAACAAGAACCAAACATCTTAAAACTGAATAAGTCTAATTTAAATAAAATTTAAAGTAAATTGATATTTCTTAAATGCGGTTTAAATAAATATGAATTATAATAATCCAATATAGACTAATATAATTAACTAAATACATATAAATATTGACAACTCGAATAGATATTAAAAACTTTATAAAATTGAAAAGTTAAGTAAAAATGAACTAAATTAACGATAAAAATTCGACATAAATTAATCTTTCCAAATTAGAATAATTTTAAATCAATATGTAAATAAGAACTCACTGTCATTAATTAGAAAAAATGAAGTGTTATTGCTTCATTAGTCTTTGCAATGAAATCATTTTTAACATATATTTAAACAAAACCTATATACAGATTATTAATATAAATTAAACTAGTGATGCACAAAGTGTGCGCCACGTTTTTCCAGTCTCAATATAGATAGTACTGAGATAGTTGAAATTGGAAACTTTATATTATATTGAGAAAAATTTTAGTTTTTTTAAGTAGAAATCCGATTAAAGGTTCAAAAAATCATTACATGAAATACGATAAGTAGAAAATTTTCATATTTTTCAAAAAAACTGTTCTCAAAGCTTCTTTTTAGTTAAAAATATAAAATTTATCATTTAAAATGTTGATAATTTATAATTTATAAACTAAATTTAGCTTCTATTTAATTTAAAGAAGAAACTAGCAATATAACATATTTGTCTCAAAAAAAGCTATAAATACAAAAATGTAATGCAATCTTCTAAAATTAGGAAAATTTAGGCTCAAACTGACTGACGAAAAAAAGCAAAAAATCAGTTTTTTAAACAAAATATAACATGTTTCGAAAATTATGAAAAAAAAAAAAACTATAAATCAAGGGGACAAGATTAAACAAAAATTAGTTGATTTTTTTGACTAAAACGTTTAATAACTCTTTATATTTTAAAAACATCATTCTACATAAAAATCGTAATTGATTACAATACAATTGCGTTTTTATAAATTTTAGTAGAGTATTTACTTGAAAGTTTATATTTTAAGAAATAAATTCTTACAACTTTTAATTTTTTACTTCTAAAATTTAAGTAATGAACGCATGTTTTATAACTTTGTTTGCTTATGTGAAAATTCTAGTAGAATTTTTTCTCAGTGTATTTCAAGAAAAATAGTAAGTATAAGTCTGTAATGTTACACTGTTAAAT
>AGDA01021928.1:0-13853 GCA_000281935.1 Mengenilla moldrzyki | reverse complement strand
GACTCGATTTTTTAAAAATGCTTAAAAGTAATAGAAATAATTAGTAAAATTATTACGTTAAGAACTGGCAATCGACTAATGTATATAAATTAAAATTAAGGCTTTAAAATACCCGGTTTTTCACATATTTATTACTATTGCCCTAAACTCTGTAATATTTTGAAACTACGTATTATTTTGCTTATAATTAGCGAACAAACACGTTAAAAAATTACTGAAAATATGTACTGAGAAAAATAGATATTTTTTTGTACTTGTAATAATGTTACTGCAATTAAATTTATAATTAAATAGAGAACAACTAAATATTTTAGTTGATGTAGTCATCTTAATAACACTACACAATCATTTTTTATAAACGTATATAGTTGAATATATATTTTTTTATATTTTAGCGCTCCATATATTGCTTACAATAATATTTTTTTTAGTAGAAATATAAGTATGTTTGTAAGAAAAGTAAAAGTTCATCTTTTTTTGTACTTCTTAATGTAAAATACGACTACAACAAATTGAAACATAAATATAATCATTATATTATTTTGTTGTCACTTTTTTACAATCTATTTTTCTCAGTCTAGTATTTTAATGATTCAGACTCAATTTATCTTTACTAATTTGGTTTTTGGAATTCTTTATAATATATATATATATATCTTATAACTCTTCAAATCAATTTTTGTCAATTACAAATTTTTTTGTGGCACACGCTATTAGAGACTTATAATTAACTTAACTCGAATCAGAAAGCATATTGGAACCCTTAAATTGAAATACACTTATTCAATTAAATGAAAGATAGCAAATAGCCCATTGTAGACAGGGAAAAATGAATAATAATAAATTTGAAGCAAATTTAGCAAAAAAGAAATTTTTTTTTACAAACATATTCTTTTATATATTTAGTAAAAAATATGTTAAAGTTTCAAATACAAGAAAGATGAATCATAACCATAAGATCATATTTCACTTTCCAAGGAAGTTAAGTAATATTATTTTTATAACTCTTCAATTAATACTAAATATCTATTTGCGACGTATGGCTTAGTATTTTTCAAAAAACAAAAAAAAGGTCATTTGAATAATTATTTTCATATATATTACCATCTTCTGCTAGAAGAACCATAACAGCGGAAGTTACGTTAGTGACGGCAGTGGGAGGTGCGCCAAATGATTTCAGCTCTGTCAAATTTGCCTTGTTCAATGTATTTAACGCTTCCTGTGCAGCCACTAGAGCTGGCTCCGCTTTGATTAAATCTTGTTCACAATCTTTTTGCTTCAAGGCTACTTCATCGGCGATCACAGCAACTTTAGCTTCCTCTTCATCGGCTATTGCCTTTTCTCGACGTACAGTCTCGGTTTCGACGCGAATCACTTCGATAAGCTTATCAGCAGCTTCGTTCTTTATATTTAACTCTTTCTCCTGCACAGCTAACTTTTGTTTTAATTCAGCAACTTGTTCACTACCAGCTCGTAACTTCTGAAGTCCGTTTTCTAAACGAGCCATTTTAGCAATAATATCACTGATTTGACTACTAAGAAGATGTCGGTAAAGGTCAATTTGCAACAGAAAGGATTTGGGTGTTAAATAGTTGTACCTTTTATCGGTTTTTAAAAAGTCTTTAGATGCATGGCTTACATTTTTATGAGCCCGAGCCATGAACTCAGAAGCCGATTTCTTTAGATCTTGGGGCATGGTTTCAGTCTCATCTAAGAATTTACGCGCTACAGATACGAGAGCGTCATCCGGCCATTCGTGGAACCAATTTATCACTGTGCAATTGATTAATGCTGGGAACTTACGTAGTCGATCCTTTAATATAGAACCCACTGGAGAGAAACAAAGGGCTACTTTTAACTGATTCTTAACACGGTTAATGAAGGCTTTCCAACAATTTTCTTTAGTGTCACTTTGACCTGATCCTTTGACTTCATTCTTAATCGTGTTAGCCACCTGGTCAATATCATCGTCACTGAACATGTCTAATACTTCTCCAGTAGATAGAAAATCATTGACCAAAATAAGAAAACGTTCATCTGCTATTTGGGCATCTGTCAATAGGAATAAAATACTGATGCTTTTTAAACCGGCTTTCATAAATAAAGATGCTAGCTCTTTTCGTAAGTCATCTATGGTGAATTCTTTGGTCAACTGTAATTGAACGGTTTCGAAGTTTGACAAGAACGCTGCCATTCGAGCTAGAGACTGTTTCCCACTGCCCCCAACGCCAATAAGCAGAGCGTTTGCTTGCGGCGTTTCCAATATTCGACTGATTTTACAAACTTGCTGAATAGCATCTTCAAAGTACACTAAGTTTAGAGGCCCAACAAGATCATTGTAGCTTACTTGTGCTTCTTCTAGTACTTTTCTTAAATGATCCCATGTTTGAACTGGAACGTATTTAGATTCTCCTAATCCTCTACTAAAATGACAGAAGATGTTTGGCGCTTTAAAAATTTCATTTTCGTCTATTTCATCAATATGTTTTTTAAGAACCTCTTGTTGAATTTTCTTAAAAGCAGTCAAATCCTTTACACTGATTAATTTATCACTGTAAGCTCGGGCAGTTTCGTGACACCAGAGTTTTAAGAACATACTGTTTTGTGTTATAATTTCACCATTAACGAATAGAAATCCGTAAAAAGCGTTACAAAGATCTCGTAGATTGAAGACATAGTGAAACTTAATAGCTGTTGGAAGGTATATCTGTGATACTTTTTGATGCAGTGAAATTGTGGCTTCAACTACAGGGTCGATAATTTTTTAGAATGCCTTGAGGAAATTTGTTTTCTGGCGTTTGAATGTGCTGTTTCAGAATCGTTCCGTATATTTCGATCAACGATATAGGATTCGGAAAACTGTCGATAAAAAAAGAAATTTGAAATCTAGTAATATTAACTTTAGAAATTCCAACTGATTTCTGACGATATTAATTTTAATTGATCCTCTTTTATTTACAAATGACCGCTAATAATACTGAATAGATCAAAATCTAAAATTAAATGTCATTGAATTTATTATTGGCGAATAAAGCTTTAATGAACCAAACAAACTGAGTAAAACGAAGGCGAATGAAGGACCTATAAACAAGATATTAGTGAATAGAAACAATTTAAAAAAATTGTGGGCCAGTTTTGGAATTTTAAAAACGACATATGATAATTTAAGAAATATATAACTGCTATTCAGCATTATTAAGCACAAAAACGTTTAAAAAGGCAATGTATTTGTTGTACTTTTATTTCTTGTCTAGAATGGTTGAAATATGATTGTTCTGAGAAAGACTTAACCATATTATATACAACTTATATAGTTCAAATTAATGCTGTTATATCAATTGGAGATTTCAATGTTACTTACTTGACAGCAAACACTTTAAAATGTCTCTGAAGTCGTGGATCTATTTGAAAGTTTCCAGTGGTGGGGTTCATGCTACACATAAATTGACACCCTGAAACTTCTTTAATAGTGAATGTACCCCTATCATACCAATGTCCGTAATCGAAAAATTGCCTTACTAAGGCATGTGCCTGTACTGTACCGTATTCATCCATTTTCGGAATATTAAAATCATCCAAAAAGTAAACCAACTTTCGAGTACCAATCGGACCAAATTTTCGACCTGATTTTTTTTCTAGGCCCCTTTCCATAAATTTCTGTAACGATTCCGAATCGGTGTAGAAGTTCAGTGCAGATTTCATTACTAAGAATCTGTCTCTAAAGCCACGTTCGTCTACTTTACTATCTAGTAAAAGAGTTTTTCCACATCCACCAGTACCCACTAACATTACAGAAATACTGTTTTCAACAAAAAGATCGACGAAAAATCGGGTTCTAATAGTTTCGGATGTAGGCACTAAAATTGTCTAAAACGTAATAGAGATTTGAATGTTTATGCTTATCTTTATAAAACAGGGTTTTTAAGTCCAAAATTGTCTTTTGAAAAGAAACAAAAAATAAAAAAAAATAGCATAGCTCTAAATTTTGAACATTTAATCATTTTAATATGATAGCGAAAAATGCAAAATACTGTTATTACAGTAGAAGATAAAAGTAGACTATAATTTTTTTAACAAAATACTTGTATCATGTTAAAGCTAAGTTGTACATAAGTATAAATGACAAGGATCAAATTATCTGTTGTCGCCACTAAAAGTCTTGCTGAGGCTGATGGCCATAGCCACTTTTCCATCGGACATGACAGTGGCGTTAAGAATGGGAAAATTGTGTCCAAAGTTCAAAATTGGAAAGCCAAAATTTTAGCAGTAATAACATTAATAAAGAAGTTGATTCTTTTTAGTTGTAGAAGGCAAGCACTTTCACATATATTACTTGACTTTACAACCAACGTTTCTTCCATAAGTGTTGCTATCATACTAGCTTAATTCTATTAACTCTTATTACCTTGTGTATTATAGGTAAATTAAGAGCGAAAAAGTATTATGAGCCATTTAATTATGCTTCACATACGTACAATAAGGGAAGCTCGAATAGCCTAATAGTTTCCACTCGACCCTATGATACAGATATGTTGTGGTAGAAAACTTACCGTCACCGACGACCACAGCCATTTTTCCATCGAAGTTAACAATGGCGACGAAAATGAGATGATTGTACTTACAGCTCAACGTCAGTTCTTCGGTGTTTTGGCAGTAACGAGATTAACAAGCGAAAATATTCTCCCTAGATGTAGAGGACAAACACTCATGTTTCTAACAGTTATTAAAACTAACGCTCCTTCCACAGGTGTCATTAACGTATTTGCTTGCTAATAATGGAAAAAATATTGTGCGAAATACAACAAAGTTTTACATACCTACAACCAGCTAGGCTTAAATAGCCTAGTAGTCACTATTCGACTTGGGTGTTCAGAAATACCTGGGTACGAGTTTTCTTAATTGTACTTATGTGCAACTTAACTCCACTTACAAATAAAACACAAGTGTTGAATTTAGCTTAAACAACACACAACAAAAAAAGCAAAATATAAAGTTTTAAATATAAAATTTAAGCTACAAATTTAAAAAAATGTTCAAAATTTCTAGTCAATTCTTTTTCTCCTTACTGTAATTGTTTTTAGTTTGTTTAGTTTTGCATACGAATCTTTAATAAATCCAAACTTTGATACCGTTTAACCCTTTTTTTTTATATTACTTGTAACGGTTGCTTAAAATCCAAAGTTTTAGTTAAAGTTTCAATGTCATTTCGTAACCAGGGCACAAACTGATGAGTTTTCGACTCGATTTTGAAATCGAACACGGTTTTGTTATCGGCATTGAACGGGAAAGATATGTCGGTAAACTGTTTCGTCCACCATTTTGTGAAAATAACTCTGTAGTCAATATTCTGAAACAACAAATTGTTACAACTAAGTAATTCTTGACACAGAAAATACAGATAAGTTGTCTCCATTTTGAATAAGAGAACCCAAAATGTTTTTTACCATGCTTAAAATAATATTATCTTGTTACCAATATTAAGAAAAAAAATTTCCAAAAGATTTTCATTCATAAATATTATGAAAATCTTTAAATATGAACAAAAACTCACTGAAAAAATAAAATTAGTCGAATTAACTTTTTTAAATTGTTATTAGACTATTTTTGCACAATCGTTAAATTTATTATTAAAATAGTTTCAATAACTAAACTGCAAAGTTTTTTTAAATATATTTCATAATTATCTATTCAGCTATTAAATTACATAGTTCTTTTAACTATTAAATAGTTAATATTTAGATTTATAACTTTTCAGTTATATTTTCATTTTTTGATTTGACTATGCGAATAGTTGAACAACCAAAAAACAGTAACGAGAATTTCAAAGCTGTTTAACCGTTGATACACTGGTAAAAATTAGATTGGTTGATTCAAACCTGATATGAAATTATAAATTATGTTGGTCTTGTGATATCTAAAACCATATTAGTTTTTTTCCATTACGTCACATTTTTGTGATAGAGCGAAATCGAATTTCAGTGTTTAAAAATTTATAAATCACATGGATATGGAGCTGGAAGCTTCAAAAATATCTCAAAAAATAGAAGAACTTAATAACTACCTAAGTCTAAAATTTCATTAAAAAATCTTGAATAAATTGAGAGCAATTAATTTTAAAGTGCGAAAAAATGGCAAAAAATCAAGTTTTTTCATGATTTAAAAAAGGTTTTTTCTTTTATTTTCGATTTAAAATCATTAATGAAAATATTATAAATTTATCATGAAATATAAATCTTTAGTTAAGTATTGTGTACAAAAAAACTTTTTTCCGACATGCGTTTTCTGAGATATAAATTTTTAAAATAGAGCATCGAAAAATAAAGTACACATGGAATCCGATGTAAAGCGCTTTCGTATTTTCTGAATAACAGAAATACTGTAGTGATTTTTAACACGAAAAAAACATAGTTGTCAAAAATATAAAAAAATTTTATAATTTTGAAATTGAAAAAATTTTTTTTAGAAAGTTTTAATTAAGTCAATGTTAAAATTTGTGATTTCTTATAATATTGATTAGAGTGGGTAAGAATATTTATAGGGCGTTTTTTGCTATTTAAGCTGATACTTAGTTTGGCTGCAAAAATTCAAAATCCCAAATTTAATTTTGTGGAGATCTTACAAAAATTAGCTTATAAATTTTATAGGAATGGATAAGGAAGTGGTGATGGAGGTTTCACTTGAATATTTTTATGGAGTTGGGGTAAACATTTCTAAAAAACTATAATTTTAAAAATTTTACAACTAAAGTTTTTTGTTAATAGTTTTTGCCTAAAAATTGTAGTTGGTAGTTTTTTTGTCAAAGTGGTTGCTTTTAGGTTTAGGATGGAAAGAACTTTACCAAAATCGATTCCCACCTCGAAAAGTGTCATCCTCTGGTGGATTAAACAAGATATGATTATGAATATTATGCAATAAATTTTAGTTTCATAAAATAGTGGAAACATGGATTAAAGTAGGTCTGAAGTCATGAATTGCGATTATAAAAATGCCTTACAATTTAACTAAAAAACACTGCAAAAATAAAACTCTTGACAAATATGCATAAGCTATTCTACGGGCTTTTAAAAGATAGAAACCAATTTTTAAAAAAAAGCTGTGGTGAAGAAATAGGGGCGTAAAATAAAAAAAAAAATTTTAAAAAGACATTTTCAAGTAAAATAGATTGATGGCACGTTCCTACTTAATCAGATTTCTGATATATAATTAGGTCTTTTTATAGACTTTTAGCGTACGTAAGCGAATCTTTAAGGAAATTTTTTGTTTATACAAAAAGGGATGTGAAATGCAAAAAAGCCTATATTTTAATATTTTTTGCGTAAAAGAAACTTGTAGGGCATTACAGTCTTAAAAATACTTGCAACTTAAAACAAAGAACTTAATTCTCTTTTCAACAGTATAACACACTTTAAGAAAGACATCTTTATTTTGGGGGAAGGGGGGGGGGTAATATGTACTGAACTTGGTACTTGATAATTTGCTCAGCACAAAAAAGTAAAGAAGTTTTTTCAGTTTTCAATTTGATAATTTTAAATTAAGTATAAAATGTGATTTTCAGATGTTATAAAGAATTTGTACAAAAATATTTTATAGAAAGACAAAGAGGTTTTCGATAGGCACAAGTCAATGTATTGGTAAATACTTCTAATAAGAGAAAATGACTACAGCTTGCATTGAAATTTATTTTGCTATTATTATTATCAGCAGAAGGATTTGAATGAAAGTTTCGTCTTTTAAACTTTTGAAAAAGTGGGCGTCAAAGGCTGCATTTGAAATTAATAATAGCTGTTTTAAGGTTAGTAGACATTGGCTGCTTAATTTCAAAAGAAAATATAACATTCGTTCTAGAAAAATTACATGGTTTCAAACGAGATTAAGTTCACAAAAGGAACTAGATGTTAAGGAACAAATAAAAGATTTTTTACTAAAAGTAAAAAAAGATATCGAAGCTTATGGTATTGAAAATGTTTACAACACCGATCAAAGTGGATTCAATTTAGAAATTCACAGTGGACGAACACTGTCTATAATAGGCGAAAAACAAATATCATCATACATACAATTAGTGAGGTCAATGACTCGCAGCTACACTTTACAACTGTCAATTTCTGCTACTAGCAAAATTATGTCCTCGTTCTTGCAGTTTTGAAAGAGATGAAAGGAATTTTTGGAGAACGCATCCAAAAGAAATTGCTTAGACCCTCAAACATTTACTCACTAGCTTCTAAATCGGGAAAAATAAGTAAGGAATTTGCTCAGAAATGGGCCAAAGATATCTATTTTCCTCACGTTGGAAGCATGAGTATTTTAGTGCTTGATGCTTGGCAAGGACAGTGTCATAACACAATTTTAGAAATGAAACCAAACAATACTAATACTTTTTTACACACAATACCAGAAGGAGCAACTAAATTTATTCGACCTTTTGATGTTTTCACTTTTCGCCAATGGAAAGATTATGTGAGGAATTTTCTGACGGTCATTATGAATGAATATGCTGTCACATTACATAAACGAAACAATATAATAAAATTGCAGTCAATTAATCATAATCAGTTTTCTTCTCCGCGATTTATAAAAATTATATCAATTTTTTTTTAAAAAAGGTTATAAATTTTTTTAACGAAATATTATCATTCTTCTGTTTTATGATAACAGTAACAATATATAGTAAAAAATGCAATTTTTTCTGGAAAATATTGATTATGGCCCGAGATATACGACAAAAAACGTAAACAAATATTTTCCGACCACAGTGCCGCATGTCGGAAAAAAAAACTTGATTTTTTAGAGGTATTATGAAATTTGAAAAGTTTTTATAACAAGTTTACTTATCTTTCACTTTAAACAATTTTTTTATTCGCGAAAAATCGAAAAAAATGAATTTTTTCAAATTAAGCTTTATCTAAAACCCCAATCAAAATTTTTCATAAAGCTTTTTTATAGAACTTTTTATTCTATATAATTTTTATGAAAGTCATTTTTCAAAATAATACGTACTTTTAACGCTATATTAATTTTTATGTTTTGTCATGTCATAATTCCAATCCCCATAACTCATCCCCTAATGAATTATAGCTGAAACTGAATATGGGGTTTTACATTTGAGAGTTTACATAAACAAATAAAATGGTTTTAAAAAAATCGAAACTTAGCATTATAAAAAAAAGATAAACGTATTGTTCCCTTTTTACTTTCACTCTGATGTGTGACGCAATTCTGCGCTTACTCAATCTAAATTGTCACATGAATATATGTTTAACAATTCTGTAACAAATAGAAAAAAATCAAAAAAACATGAACGTATTACACGCCGACTGTGCATTCTAACGCATTTATGTTCTTACGTATTTTCAACCACTATATCGAAAAGCGCATATGTATTACAATGTTTCAATACGTAGTAAAAATTTAAGCTTTTAAATTGGAATTGACTATTATTTTAATAATATGAATTGTGAATTAAAAAAAATAGAAGAGAATTTATAAAGAATTTATTGTTTTTAAAAATAAAATAAAAATGAAAATTGAAAACTAATAAACTTTATAAAACCGTTATCAAGCGTTACCAGCCGTTATCAAACATTATCAACCGTTATCAACCATTACCAAACAGACCTTTTTTGGCAAGCAACCTGGTTACATTTTTGGTTAATCACAGGTTACAACTCAAATTATAATAAATGTTCGTCAAAATATAGTTGTGACCAAGTTTTATTTTCAAACTTTTTTAAAAAATATTTGAATTTGAGAAACAGAACAAGAAAGTCGGTTTTCTGATCGCCTGAAAAATTCTTTGAAAATGTTGTTACAAATGTGTTTGTCACTTGTCGTAACGCAAATAGAAAAAGTGGCTACGAAAGATTGCATCCAAGTTTACCAAAATACAAAAAGTCAGAATCAAAGAAAACCGGATTGCTTGTCAAAAAGTTCTAACGTTTATAACACTAGGGAACAAAATCGAACTTTTTTCTTTTACCCCAAACAAACAATATATTTCCTGAAAGTATACATTAAGTGATGACAAAAATGAAAAAATGAAAAAAAAATTGAATTCTTTTTGAGTAATTTTTTGGAGTGAGGCGAACTGTGTTTTTTAAATATAAAAATTTTTTCCCCGTAACCAATAGGTAAACTGACTTAAAAAGTATCTTAAAAAAATCCGTCAACTATTGTTTATGCTTGACCGAAATTTCATTTAAATCCAACGTGTGGGGCTTTAGATATGAAATTTAAAATAAAAAGAAAAAATGGCTAAAAATTGCATTTTTTACTATTTTTAATTTTTTTTTCATTTTTTAAAAAAACTGAAAATTCCTGCAAAAAACTAACTATCCTGATATAAAGTTTTTAAGTTTTTTTCAATTTTGCACTAAAAAAAAACAATTTACCATAAGCCGTTTTTTTAAATACAATTTTTTGAAATTTGCAATGTAAAATTGAGGTACATGCGGAACTGATGAAAGTACACCCTAAAAACCCGAAAAATAAAAAACTGATGGAAGTAATTTTTATTATCAAAAGTGAATTAGGGTATAATTTGGTGTTTCGGAAAGTGAGGAAAACTATTTTTTTCAAGGAGGTTGATGGAACCGGACATTAATACGTTTATACAGCAATTGTGTTTAATAAAAAAGTTCATGCACGCAATATGAGTGCAAAGAAGCTGAGTAATGCAATATTTATTAGAGCCACGTTAATAGATGTGAGGAGTAAAGGTTTAGAATGAAGGGGGACAATAAAGCTGTAAAGAGGGGGGAGCAATAGGGACTGCGAAAGTCAAATTTTTTAATTTTTTTTCAATTTGCTATTATGTTAGTAGGTAATGTAAACGTGTGGTTCTTGGGTTGGCCAAGGGGGGAAGGGTGAGAACTGGCGAAACTAATCAAGTGTGTTTCTGCATTGTATGTAAATAAACGCGAACAGCAGACAGCGGGTTTAAAAAAAATTTTTGCTAGCCCCCATCCCTCTCGAACCTTTATATGCCCCTACTTCTATATTGCATACTAACATAATAGCTAATTAAGGAAAGTTTAAAAAATTTGACTTCATCAGACCTCCTCCTTTGCCTTTACTCCATATGAACTTTCTTTTACGTTACATACTATCATAATCGGAAAATGAAAAGAATTTAAAAAATCTGACTTTCGCAGTACCCATTGCCCACCTTACACAACCCCTTATCCCCCTTTATTCTGACCCTTTTGTCCTCATATCTATTAACGTGGCTTTAATAAATATTGCGTATTCAGCTTGTTTACACTTATATTGTGTGTATGAACTTATTTATTGGACATAATTGCTGTATATACCATTTAGTTTCCGGGTCCCATCAACATCCTAGAAAAGAATAGTTTTCTCCACTCCTCGAAAGATCGAAATATAACCTAATCCACTTTTGATCATAAAAATTTACTTCCGTCAGTTTATTTTTTCGGATTTTTAAGGTGTACTTTCATCAGTTGCCGCATGTACCTTAATTTTACAATGCAATTTTCAAAAAATGCTATTAAAAAAACAGCTTAATATAAATTGTTTTTTTTAATGCCAAATTGAAGAAAAACTCAAGAATTTTATGCCAGGGTAGTTAGTTTTCGGCAGACGTTTTTAATTTATTCGAAAAATGAAAATGAAATTTTTAAAAATTGTATAAATGGGATTTTTAGCCGTTTTTTTGACTTTAAAACTTTATATCTAAGGCCCCATGCATTTGATTTAAACAAAATTTTGGTGAAATATAAACAATAGTTGACGGAATTTTTTAAAGCACTTTTTAAGTCATTTTACTGATTAAATATGGAGAAAAAATTTTTATATCAAAAAAACACATTTTTCACCACTCCAAAATTTGGCCAGTAAGAATTCAAAAATTTTTCTATTTTTGTCGTGCACTTAACGTCTACTTTCAGAAAATATATTGCTTGTTTGAGGTAAAATTTTAGTGTTCCCTAGTGTAATATACGTCATTTTAGAATATGCGCTTTTCGAAGTAAAAGTAAACGTGTAAAAATTAAAAAAAAATATAGAAGTGCATAATTCATATATAATAAGTCCTTATTAAAAAGCTATTCTGTATACACAAAAGGCGAATTTATATACGCACGAAAAAAAAATAACTGACACGTAATTCCTAGAACTTTTAATGAAGAATTACATGCCTGAGTTCCTTCTATGTTATTCTACAGATGACTTTGAAAAATCAAAAGACTACACTTTCTTAAGGAAAATTATATTTATTTTGATCAAATGTGATAAAAATCTTTCATATATTTGAACAACTTAAATATAATTTTCTCAAAAGATTGTACTCATTTGCTTTTTCAAAGCCACCGTATGGGATAATGTGAAAGTAATATTGCAGTCAAGTTAATGCTTAAGGTAATGTTTAGCCACAGTGAGAGAAAACTGTATCTAAAGCAAATAATAATTATGCAATTTTAGCAAAGCGTTTTGCTTTATTTGAGATAACAAAAATTGTGCTGATTTAGAAACACTTTTGTAGTAATTAAAAAATTTTTTTCTAATTTTTCTAAAAAAATTTGCTTTAACAGCATCTTAAATTTGTGTCCTATTTTACTAATTTTTTTTCTCAGTGCGTTTCTCACTGCATTATCAGAGTGAAAAATCAATGCAATCCCATAGTGATGATTATATGAAAAGTAATTCTTAGTTAATTATTATATTGTAAATAATTATAAGTTCATGACCATTGAAGCTAAAGAATTAAGTTTGGGAATATTTTAATTCAAAATGTACAAACTTGTTCGCAGCATAACGCAGATCCGAAGGCCCATATGCAACTAAAAACGAAGTAAATTTCGTACTGATCCACGGTCACTTGATTAGTAGTTAGCAAACACTTTAATAAGGAGCAAAGTGTTTGTATATGGGAAATTTCCAAAACAGGTATAATCTTTTTGAAAAGATCTTGTCGAAAAGCATCCAGAACTGCCGGTATGTACTTATCAAATAAGTTGGTAAGCATGGATTGCTCGATTGGATCTTTAATTTGATCAAACCAATTAGAAGCTACACTATTATAATATATAAAAAACTTATAAATATATTATTCTCGGAGTTTAGGATTATAATTTTAATTACCAATAAATTTCATAAACCATCTTAATGTATAGAAACTAAATCTAACAAATTCACTAAATTTGTGGAAGCATGTGAAAAACATAAAAATTGTATTAGCATTTCTTATGTGTAGTTCAAAGTAGGTTATACATATGTTCAATACGCGAGGCTCGGATAGCCTATGGTCAACGTTTGACCATAGCGTAACAAGTATCCAGGTACAAGTCTCGCTGGCACCAATTGTCATAATCATTTCTCCCACCGGACACAATAGTGGTCTCGAGGATGTGATAGGTGTGTCAAAGGTCCAGCATCTAAAACGTGTTTCCCAATGTGGGACCTACGTCCCACAGAGGGACAATTTGATAGTTAAAGGGGGCAGTTCAAAAACTGACTCGACCAATTTTAAACTTTTTGATCCGGGTAATTTAAATACAATGCTAGGTATCGCTGTCAAATTTAACAAAAAAATAACTTTTAAAAAAACGCTGTAAATATTTGTTAGATATAATTTCGTTTTCTTTCAGATTTTTAACAATTCTTTTTTTTCCAGGACCGGTCGTGACTCGTCACAAAATATCAATTGAAATGAACACTTTTGAGAAGCCTGAGATACATCAAGTTTTGTGCAATAAAACCAGAAATAATGCAAAATGATTTAATTTGTCAAATTAGAGTCAAATTAGAGTCAATATATTACACTAACCAAAAAAATTCAACTTTTTTTTCCTCCAAAAACCAATTATATAAATTTGGTAGTACTGTACAAGTAACGA
>AGDA01021925.1:0-10897 GCA_000281935.1 Mengenilla moldrzyki | reverse complement strand
GTAGCTACTTGTCAGGTAGCTCCCGTTTTAAATAAACGGCTCCCGTAATAAATAAAAAAATGAAATGCGGCTCTCAATAGCACTCGTGATATATATCAGTATTTTTTTCGTATCTTTTACGTATAATATTTGATTAAAAATAGAGGAGAAATTAATGTCTGAAATATTTTTCTATTTTGTTTAAAAAAGATTAAACAATTTTTTTTTAGTTTATATCTCACAGTATGTATAAACTTTTGCACGCAGTAAGTTTTTTTTTTAATACACTGTAATAATGATTGTAATTATTGTTTGAGTTTTGAGTGTTTTATTGTAAATAACATATTAGTTTAATATAACTTCAGTTAAATTTTATATGATCAAAACTAGTTTTATGTTATAATTTTTGCCGTTATTTTCTAAAAACATTGGTATTTTACATAGGGATTAAGACACCGTTTGGGCCTCGAATCTCATATCGTTTTTGGAATGCTGCTCGTACTGAATTTGAGATTAATCCTTGGCTTCAATCGTTTGTATATCGTGTGCTTCAAGGCAAACCAAGTATGAATCAGTTCTTTATTGGTGGTACATATCAAAGACCGAAGTTCGTAAGAGGATCATTATTTAGATTTCAGTTTGATCTACCAAAAACGTAAGTCTTTAAACATATAAACATATACTAAGAAATTGCAGTTAGATAAATTCATTTACATACATTTCTGACAAAGCAAATAACAATTTCTTGGACACAAAAAGTTTGTTTGTTCAGAACGCTATAAAATATGATGCAAAAATTGACAAATGAGCTCCTTAGACTTTTTTTAGAGAAGTGGCCTATCGGCAAAATTAACGAAGGCTAAATTATCACGTTCATTTTCTGGTAATTCTGAAGTTGAACATCCTGAGTCACTATCTTCAATTATTACTTCACTTTTATCAGACAAACTAATGATTTAAATTTCCATTGCACAGAGAAATTTAAAATAACAGATTTGTTGCAATTACAAAGCCGCCATTAACCTTTTGAGTCCCAAATAGTTTTGCGAAAAACCTGTCAATAAATCCCAAACAGCACAACAGCGCTTTCTCTAAATACGCACGAAAAGATCCAGCCACCGGGACAGCGCTTGTTTTCACGTTTGCTTTGCTTGTTAACGCTTCGTTCGTTGTACACAACACGTGATACGTCTGGATTTTCTCGACATAAAAACAGAGCAACACGATCGCGCTGCTTGGGACTCAAAGGCTTAAAACTACTCTACTTTTAAAATTGGTTAAAAAATGGCGATTTAGTATTACCATTTTTCTTTTCGAACTGTAAAAATTTTACTATTTTGGTAAAATCTTGGATTTTCGAACGACTTTTGGTAAATTGATGGTAAAATTTTTACTAAAATAATTAAATAGTAAAGTTTTCGAATACACCCTAATTTTAATCATAAGCCAGAATTTGTAATGATTTTCCCGTTCGAGATTTCACTGTGGTTTTAAAAATGAGAGTTTCATGTTACTTATATTGTCATCATCTGACGTTCGTGATCTTTAAATAAAATTACTGTGACCTTTATGATTTGTAGGGTTTGAAACAAATATTTATGATACATGTATCACGTATTGTGTTGCTTGGTGCAGTTCTTTTTTTACCATCGGCAAAACATGTTAAAAAACGATATTAGTGTTATTATATATTCAACTTTTGCTACACTTTCTTTTTATATGCTCATTTTGTATAAGAGTAATTAGATACGTATTGTTTACAGGAATCGTACATGGAAGGAAGAGGTAGCCGAAAAAATCTATTTTCGGCCCTATAACAATCTGCAAGATCGGACATTATTAGATTTAATGAAACAAAGCGGTATTCGGTATCCGTTCGAACGTGTGACGGTTTCACGAAAGTCATCGATGCTAGGCAACTTTTTGGATGCCATACACGCAATATTGCATCAATACACAAATGCCATAATAGCCACGTGGTTTGCAGTTGCCGCATTGCTTTTGTCGACGATAGGCAGAGTAGTCGATTAGTTTTGTGGTTGAGAAAGTAGTGGCAAGCGGGTCTTGGCTGCTGGTATTTTGTTGGCTAATTGCGTGTACAGCGCCTAAATTGAAATCAGACTCGAAATAAGCCACATTGTTTGCCCAAATTATTATAAAAATTATTTAAGTTCCATAATACATCGTTTGCCACTGAAGGTTTTCGTTTGAGCCTAAATACATTCAATTTCTTGATCGGTATTAAAGTGTAGTATTGATGTTATTTAAAGCGCAAGCGTGGCTTTAATAGGCTGATTCATACATAGGGAAAATTTTAGAAAACAAATTACCAAAATTTTTGGTAAAAGAGTATTTGGTTAAAACTAGTAAATCTATTTGTAATTTTAACTCTTTTTTAATTTTTATTCGCAACATTTTTGGCAATGAGTTATTTGGTAAGAGTAATTAAGTATATTACTTAGCGTAACAATAAAATTGATAAGCTAATGACAGTTATATCAACACATAGATTATTACAAGTCATCAAAAACGTAGTTAAATAATGTTAGCTATTCTATTTTCTATGTAATGCCAATATATGTTTAATTACGTAAATCATATTTTAGCGACTAATGTTTGTTTAAAAAATTACTATTCTATTGAAATTATTCATTTTTGCGAAGACTGGTTTCGATTTATAAGTCGGAGCTAGCCGTAACCTAATGTACGTAAATCGTAAACCAGAAAATTGTGGTTTCTGCTACAAAACAATTTATACTCACCAAACTTATAATGAACAAAACGTTACAAATACATAGCTACAAATTTTGGTTGGACTTGCCAAATATTTGCTTAAAACTACCAAATATATTAGTAGAGCCATTTGGTATCTACTACCAATCGAGTTGGTATTCCCATATTAAACCTACCCAGCAAGCCAGTAATTCAAACGAGCAATTGCATGTATATAAAAAATCCAAGCAAAAGTCCACTTGTATTTCATGGCAGTAACCTATCCGAAAAATATTTTTTCGAAATAACTAATTTTATTTTAGAAAAAGTCTCTTACAAATACAAATTAAAGATACTGTGATTTGAGATATAAATACAAGGTACAAAAAATATCAAAGTATCTAAATACAGATACAGATACTCATTTTTGTATCTAAATACAAGTAACTAAATACATTACAGCACTGGTTCCGTGTAATTAAGAGAAAATTTTTAAAACCTAAAATAAACGCTTCGTTTGATCAACTACACTGAGAATATCATTTATTTATAAGTAATAATATAATATTAAAATTTAATAAAAATTTTAATAAAATACGAAATATAAAGCAAAATTCATTAACATTGTTATAATTTTCTTTTTTAATGTTATTGTTTTTTTCTTAAAGTTTTAATAATACTTTTTTGTTGCCGCGATTTATTTAATAATTTTGCGTTGAATAATTAAAAAATATTTTTTAATAAATTAAAAATACTAAAGTTATTTAAGTGTAATATTGTTTTTTCTAATTTTAAATAATTTTTTTATTAGCTGATGATATTTTTCTCTTAATAATTTTTGTCATTAAACGTTTTTCACAGTGTAGGATACTGTAATAACAGTATTTTAACAGTAATTCTTAACAGCATTATACTATTTTTCACTAAATTAGGAATTCAAGAACTGCTATAACAGTTTAAATAACAGATTTATAGCATTTTTTTATTAAAAACGCTCTTGTTTTGGCACATAGTGTGTCTAATAACAATTAACTTGATGAATGGAACTTTTGACAATTCAATAGCCTTTTTATAACACAATGAGTTTCCACAACTCCAATATGCCAGAAGAAAAAATAATATTTGTTCACCACCATTCACAGCTGAGGGAAAACCATATGACTAGTCTTAAATATCTTGCGCTTTGTTAATTGGCTGCCGATGCATCATAAGAGTGCATGGTGCTAAAAACAGTTGCCGGAAACGGGCACAAAAACGGCGTACAGACGCATCTGTCTCACTAAACTGTTGAGATAGCTCCTGAAATTCACCACAGCGCATCTGTCGTTGGAAATTTTCATTCAAACTCAAGTACTTGAGTCCAATCACATTCGACACGTTGATCGGTAGTAAAGTATAATCTTTACGTTGAGAATTCATCGATTCTTTGTTTTCATGCTGATTAACATCTTTTTGTTTCCATTTTTCTTTGAGCGATTTCGCCAAATCGATATCAAATTCCGGCCACAATATTGTTTCGTCTTGTGTACTATATAGATAAAAGTCGGTTATTTTTTCAACTCTACTGATTGTTAAAAAGGTAAAGGGCTTAAAATAATACATGGAAATTAATTCATCTGGCATATTTTAATGATTTTAAATTCCTCAATTCTTTTCCAGATTTCGACCAGTTATTCGGTCTTTTAGCTTAACCCATTCGAGACAGATTGCACACCGTATGTGCAATAAACAATGCAAAGAAAAAAATTTCTCTTCTGGGGATCATGTTCGAAAAAAATCGTTGTCTTGAATGGGTTAAATCAAAATTAGCAACACTGATCTTAAATTTAAGAAATTACTTATCGAAATCCAAGTTTTGAGCACCAAAGGTATCCAATAAAACACTAACTGGCTCTAGCAACTGGTCAATAGTAAGCCGTGGCTTGCGACCCGCCAACGAACAAGTACCAAAGAATAGCTCAATCAATTGCTTATTGATCTTACTATTTATGGGGTAAGTGCCTGGCTTACGACCCCGTTTCCTGATCGCTCCTGGACTCAAATACCGATCTTCTGGTTGTGGATCTTTAATCCGGGCCGAAACCGGTTTCATGTCAAGTGATTCATTAATAAGCAACATAGTTCTTTTTGGAGGAATTCGTTCCGACGTTCGTCTTTTATTGAGAGCACTTATACGTTTTTTACCGCTTAGAAAATTGTATCGATGCCGGATTTGGTCCGGCGTCAATTTATTATTAAAATAACGCACCGATATCGACTTCCATGCACGTTCCCCGTGCTCTTTTACCACTTCCATAATTAATTTATCATTATCCTCAGTAAACTGACCACGCCGCCATTTCTATAAAACAATCAAGTCATGTAGTAATAGAATACTTTATATGCCACCAAAGATGTAGTCAATACGTGATTTTTTACGTATTTTAATTTAGGCCATTTTCTGATTTACGCGGAAGAACAAAATTTTTCTCTAAACGTCAATTGTTAAACTCAAAAACTTACTCAATCCATATTTTTATTTAACTCTTGTATCGTGGTCTTTGCATTCTGCGCTTAAGAAAGCATAGAAAGTAGTCAGGATCTGTCCTGTAAAAAAATATGAAGACTAAAATTCAAAATTTATTTTAATGGCTTAAATATTTAAATTAAACGCAAATATGGAGAGGGCAATTTTTGAGTCTAATTTGATATTTATAGGTAAATTTTGTTACTTTACGCAAACTAGAGAAAACCATAAATATCTATATCTAGATACGTTTCTTTTAAGTTTCTTTAACACATTGACTGCCGTGGGGGTCACCAGTAACCGGTATTAGACTTGGCTACAACGTCGTGGGGGTCACCTGTGATTGGCGATATAGCAAAAAATAATAGGACATAATTTACATTGACGTCTTGAGCAAATCATGAAAAATGCGCTTGGCAGTCAACGAGTTAAACTTATATTTTGATACAAAGCGTTTTTTGGCGACTTACAATTCTTAAGAATTGTTAAAAAAATTATATAACCTTTTCTATTTTTGAGAAGTCAATTTTTGGTTTGTAGGCGGAGCATTGTGCAAACCAATTTATTTATTGAAAAAAAAAGTTTTATAATCAGATTATTCATGTGTAAATAGCTAAAAATGTTCTTACAATAAAAAAATATATACCGTTGAATTTTTTTCAGCAACAGGTTTTTGGTATTCAACAAATTTTGGATTCATTTTTGGTACAACATTTGTATAGTAATGAAAGCAGAGTTCGTTGCGATCACGATTTTCGAAATAAAACGCGACCTTTGGCCATGATATATAACTACCCAACTTGGAACGTTCTACTAAATTCAGCAGCCTGACATCGTCGTTGACACTAAATGGCTGATCTCTGTATATAAAAGTCATATTTATTTCATTGCATTGTACTGTAGGAAACATAGGAAGGTATTTAAGCAGTGATATTCAAACCATTTAATAAGATGATTTTAGGATGGTACACCAATGGTTTTTACCTATTCTTATTTCCATTCACATGCCTTTGGATGACTAAAAATTGACTTCTAATATATAAGCTTTATTCTTGAAAGTAAATCACACCTAGTATTTTATAATTATAAGCATGCTTCTAAAAACATTATGAAGACATATTATTATTTGGAGATTCTTCAAATTTTTTCGCGACTCAATACAAAGTTTTAATTATATTTTATTTGGATGTCTCTGTTCGTGTTTTTTTTTATAATTTTCATTGGTTGTCGCAGTAAAATTCAACTATTTTTAAGCAGGCAAAAATGAAGGCAGTCTTAGTCTACTAAATAACAGAATAACATGGAAGTATAGGATGAATAATTGTTTGAACATCGATCTTGAAAATCGATCCAAAGATTATCTGTACAAGTACAAGAAATCACTCACATTCTACACAGAGTTTAAAATCAATTGTAAATTATAGACATAGAAGAAAATAAAATCGGAGATCAAAATTCTGTTATATATGAATAAGATACAGGAATCGCATTAAGTTGGTTGTTTTTGAACTTCCAATTTTATTTTTCAGATTTGAAGATCCCAATTAATTGATGAGCATTAACCACGGTAAGCCAATGTTGATGAGGACAAATAATAATTTATTGTTGCATTTTTATTTAACATTTATCACTACTTTATTTTTAAAATTATTATTACACATTATATTTTAGCATAAAAATTTTCTTAAATATTCTTTGTTTTGTCATATTATTTTTTAATATTTCATATTTGCAATATAACATTGCACTTCTTTTCATTCTTCTCTTCTTCTTTTATATACAATTTACCTCATCTTTTTATATATGAATGTAAACAAATATAAACAGAAAACATTTCCATTTTTGAGCATGGAAACATTCGTAAACAATTTAGGAAAAACATTTTAATTTATAATGAAAAAGCAAACCTACGATTTCAAGATTTTATTCCAGTCGATTTTTTTAAACGCTCGCAAAATACTAAATGAAAAAAGGTGCTTCCTATATTTCCTATTTAACTAAATTTTTCATATTTCACGTTAAACCTTTACGTTTTAATTTTGATTACGTTATAATAGTAACATAAATCTCAAATACGGAATTAAAAATATAGACCAATTAGTCATTTTCAATATATTGAATTTGTCGTATCTCAGAACACTTTTAAATAGAAACGTTCCTTATTTTACAGATGAAATCAGTCTCTTCTTTTACAAAAGTTCCCTCGTCTATTTATACAAAAATTGGATGTATTTTAGTACATCATTAAATGTTAATTATTGTTATAAAAAGTTAAAGTTTAACAAATATTAAAGAAAAACAAAACGTTGATTACGACAAATTTTATATTTGATTTATACATTAAAACTATATTTACACTATATTAAAATTGTGATGTGTGAAGTATTTTTAATTGTGAAAATTTAAGCAACTAGATTACTGTACCATTTAATTTTTAATTTTAATTTTTTTTAAATTTACGATTTACTTATTTAATGGATTTTACACAATTTTTTATTATTACAATAATGAGCTCTAAATCTCACTATGGGCGTATAAAACATTGATTAATCATTGCATAGGAAACCGTATAGAGGAACTTTCGGACCGGGTCGAATTGCCCTGATTCGGAACAGTGGTTTTAAAATAACGGTGGTTTCTTTAGAGTGATTATATTAAATTAATACTTGTAAAATGATTAATTTGGGAACTGATTTCTCGTGGACTTGCAAATTATGCATTTTCATATCTTTTAATATGTTTACGCTTAAAATTGATTTAAAAACCTTCAGTTTACGAAAATTAAAAAAAAAACGTATTGTCAGTGCGCAGTTCGGCTCAGTCCAAAAATTCTTCTCTACACATTTTCCTATGCAATGATCAGTCTATGTTTAATACGTCCATAAATATTACAATCACAGTTTCTCCAACTATTTAAAGCAAAAAAATTTAAATTTAAGCTTCAACGGTTTTTTCAACAATATCTAAAACTTTAATATAAACAATATACATCATTCGACATTTTTTTTAATGTTGTAACGTATAGCATATTCAAATATTTTACGCAAGTTTAATTTATTTTAACTTTTTACACAAGCAACGAGACAGAAAAAATATAAAAAAGCATAAAATAAATAACTGAATTAAGCACAAAACAATAATAAAAAAATAATTAAATACGTTAAGGCATGTTAAGATATATGTTAAAATACACGGCATAAACATTAATAATTTTTTTACATTATTTTTCTAGCATTTATTTTATCTCAATCTTATGTGTTGTGCTTGAGGATAAAAGAGGCAATAGCCATTGGTGCAGAAGAGACTGAAATCCGGGTACTCTGCGCACTAGGGTCAAATGGCGACCACTAGGTTATTCGAGCCTCTCTAACTCTACGTATGTACAACTTAGCTTAAACTACACATAACAATACTTTAGAACAATATATGATGGCAAGATACGCGTTAACGTTTACTTTTTTATTGTTTATTTTCAGAGATGTCTTTATTATAGTGTCAAATTTGTAAAGGTAAAACGTGTGAAATTAAATATAACTTGGAAAATGGATCCATAATTTTTTGAACATAGTAAAGAAAGCACTGGAATGGTGATCGACTAGTGCCCAAATCAGTCGCAATTTTTGACCAGTTTTGCTCGCCATTTACCATGGCCAATTCAGAAAGTTGTTTGATCTCGTCTTCATCCCAAGCAGACTTATTAATACTTGGTTTGACATATAAATGCCAAACGGATTCGCATTCGGTATCACTAAATTCGCTATTGAACATGTCATTTGCTATTTTATACCTGTTTAAAAAAATTTTTTTTAATTTCACTTTATATTCATTTTTTTAATATGAAAAAAAAAGGATTAGAATTATAATTTCAACACTTCATAAAAAATAGATTATAAAAAAAATGATATACTTCAAACCAGGATTCTAAACTTTCTTTGCTCGTGATTCCACTTAATGTTGCAAAATTTTGTGACTTCAAATAAATCAATTTAACAATTAAACTGCAGAATCGTGGCCCCGCCTTTTTTCTTCTGCGCAAAATGGTGTCATTACTGAACTAACATAGACCTATTCCACCTATACTGAGCATTTAAAACAAGGTTTTGTTTTTTTCATGGGCGTATAAAACATAAACTGCGTGTCGTATTGTTGTCGACATAAAAACATGTTTGGATGTTTTTAAAAAGTATGCAAATATTGTTACTACAGTTGTTATTACTGGAAATAGCTGAAAAACATGGTAATTTTTTGCATTATCTAAAAACACCCGAACATATTTTGACATCAAGAATAAAATGAGAATCAGTCCATATTTTATACGCTTACGGATTTCTTCATGTATGCTACTTTCCTTCGTAATACACACAAACAAAAAATCATTTACATCAGTGTTTCCCAACGTGGGGCTTACGCCCCACAAGGGGGTAATTCAAAAATTGACTCGACCAATCTTAAACCCTTTGTTCCGGGCAATTTGAATACAATGCTAGATATCGCTGTCAAATTTAACAAGAAAAGTAAATTTTTACTTTTACGCTGTAAATAATTGTTAGATATAATTTCGTTTACGACGTTACTAAAATATCAACTGGGCGATTAGAGTCTTCAAATAAACTTTGTTGGAATTTCCGAGAAATATGTCAGTATGTGGGGGGGGGGGATAAAAATTTTAGAAATGTTAAAGGTGGGACATAACACAAAAAGGTTGGAAAACAATGATTTACATTAAATATGAAAAAGAACTAACTGATATTTTTTTAAAAAAATGTATAAATTTACTTAATAAGAGAAGATTTGTTGCAATTTTTACTCCTTTTATTACAAGCAATATCTTATTTTTTCTTATCAAAAATTGAAATAAATTCCAATTCACAAAATTTGAGTATTATTAGCTGTATACACCTAAAAAGGTAATAGTATGCATGAATAAAAATAAAATCTGCATTAAATGCTCAATTCATGTATAGGGTAGATATATGTAAATTAATTACTGATATCATTAATGTTGAAAATCAAGTCATAAAATTATTGTTTTTTCTTTTAAGAAAAAACTTTAAAGCTCAACTGCAATTTGACAAAAATTTGACTCAATTAGCAAAAAGTCAAATTCTTTAAAATTCAATTGAAAAAAGGCGGTTTTTGGTTTTTGAAAATTGGGGACAAATTCGATTTATCGGTTTTGCTTTTTTCCGGTTACAACACAGATTACCCAGATCGGCAAAGCGTTCCCTTATCTTTCCCTTTAAAGCTTGATGACACTACTCTCTTTTTTCTCTAAATGGCCGGCGTTGCCGTTTAAAATGCTTTTCATATAAATATTTGCATTTAACTTTGAATAAACGTTAAAGAAAATTAAAAAAATAGATGATGAAATGAAATTTTTACAAAATTTATTTACTTTGCATTTGCCAATGAAAAAAATGCTATATAAAACAAATGAGTATTTTTTTTGGCAACATTGCGGGACGTTTTCTCAAGAGATGCCGCTATTTTTTTTGAATTTTGCACCAACATAAAAACGCAGGGGAATTAGATAATTTTTTTCCTCTGCCGATCTGGGTAATCTGTGGTTACAAGTCCTAATCTCGTCACTAAATTAAGATTTTTAATAAAAATTTTAAACCAATTTGCTATATTAGTTTTATATTATAAAAAAATATTTTTTTGAATTTTACCCCTTTCAATATGACTTTTGGTCAGTAA
>AGDA01021775.1:0-12327 GCA_000281935.1 Mengenilla moldrzyki | reverse complement strand
TTTAGAATAGACATGTACAGCTATTTGATTTTCACGACGATACAAGATGATTGAAAATAGGTTTTAAGTTTCGTTTGTTTTAAAATAGCCAAAAAAAGTTTTTACTCAATTGGAATCCGATCATTACTCATATTTCTATTTTAATTGTGGTTGGTCTTATTTTGGTTTTATTCTTTGTATTGTTTTGTACGATACATCGTCATAAAAAGATCGCATGAATAATCCTATGGCGAAATACTGTCTATAAAAGGGTTACATATTGAGAAAAAGTTTTTTTTGACGTTAAACATCTTATTATTGAAAAAATATTTTGAATATATCTTTAAAATAACAGTGGCTGCAAAAGAAGTGCTAGTTATTATTTTTGAGCTTAAATCAAATTTACTTTGAACTTCTGAATATTCAAGTTAAGGATAGCATTTACGTCTTAAGAAATTCGTTTTCGGATATTATGGTGTTAACAAAAAAAATTTAAATTTTGTCAAGACTGTGATTTCACTGCGGTACTTTTAATATAGTTGACTTGTTAATTAAAATAGTGTTCCACGTTCGCAAATTTAGGATTAAGACCATTATGGCCGAAACACCTAAGAAACATTTCGTTCTTGAAAATAGTTATTAAATTTTCAGAGCTCAAGCGCAAAAACTACTTTTACTATTACAAAACCTAGTTCAATTAAAAAAAAACCTTCTATAAATCTTTAAATTTTTAAATCAATCATTTGGAAATATATAATAAGCTCATTTATGATAAATGTCATTATTTTAAGACTTTAAATTGCTCAAAAAAACTCTATAATTTATTTATAATTTATTAGATTTCAGTTTTTTATGCAACATATTTGTTCAAAATCATTGTTTTAATGATGTTTTTATAATTTTTTTAACCTGTTGCTTAATTAAAATTTTAAATAACGTCATTTCATATAACATTTTAAATTCGGACTAATTTTGTAGCACTTTTTTTCTTTTTGGCTCACAGAACTGTTGCAAACTAATAGTCCTTAATTATTGATTACCTTATGTCCACTTGATGTAGTTTTTTATGTTGATTTTTTTGGTAATAAAAATACTCTTGTAGATTTTAATACACCTAATGATATAATATACATTTTGTACTACTTACCTACCTTCTGTTTACCCTGAAAAAAAAAACGAAACCTTTTAATACCAGTATAGAAGCCATTGATATAAAACTTTAAATTAAATTTATTGATCTGTATTGTAGCAATATTCAAAAAGAAGAATTTGAATTTCATTTTTGAGTGTTTTCTAGTTCGTAATAGTACATATGAATGAAAAAATTTACAATTTTGAAGTATATAAACAATAATTAGAAATTTAAATTAGTCAGTGATAGTCAGTTTAAGTAGCTTTTAAAATTTCTGTGAATAAAATGTAATTTTATAAACTTTTTTAATTATGTCGAATTGGCTAAAAAATCGACCCAATAATGCGTGCTAAATTTATGTTTTTATAAAACATATGTTTTTATATATTTTATATATAAAATTAACCTATGAACTGTGATTAAATCGACCCTACTATAAATGATCTGTAATGCTTTTTGGTAATAATGTTGTATACTTTAAATGTTTGAGAATATTATTTTTTTAATGAATAGAAATCCCAAAACATTATTGATTGAGTTTTTCCAACTTTTCCCTAGTTCTATTAAGCCAAGTATTAGTAACCTACGTCTACCAAGTCACATATATGATTTTATGAATCTAAAACCCTATATATAAAACAAAGTATACTGTGTTGCATTCCAAAACTTGATACCTAAAATCCGAGCCTCCATCATCTCGTGAGTTAGAGGTGGGAGCTCCTGCTTGAATGCGGACCAAGATAAATCTTAGCTACCGTAACCCCACCTCCTGGGTATGTCTCTTATCGTCTTTCGACGACAAATAGGTCGTATATTCACAGACACATGGACCAGTTACGCCGTCTTAACCCTCAGAATAATTAGATATCGGAAGCCGAACTTCCATCGTCTGCCGTAATACCGTGTGTACACACAGATTGTAGCCAAAATTCATCACAAACGGCTCTGAATACGTCACTGACTCCAACAAATTCACTAAAGGTACTGACTTCGAAGTCTTTATTAAAGAATCCGACGATGACGCCCCATCCACTGATGTGTCTGCGTCTCATTCGTCAGCTACGGTTCGACTTCTCGCTTAATGAGACCGTAGGTTTGGACTTTCATGTTCGGAATCCAGATTACGAGCCTAAGGGGAAGGGGTGTTGTGTTTGCTATATTCCATATTACTCACATTTCTCCGAGCTCAACGATTATTTTATTTTCATTCAACATTGTAAAATTTTAGACATATTGAATTGAACCATTGTAAAATAAATTTTAGTAAATAATCAAAAGCTCGTTATTTTACAATAACGTGCGATCAATTCAAAAACAGTAAAGAAATAATTTCTTTAATGTACCGAAATCATGATAATATCTTTAATATTTAAAGATTGCTTCCTTTAAAACACGTTTCTATTCATTAAATTCTAAAATTATGGCCTTTAAGTCCTAGAGAAATGAGTATGATTTCTTTATGTAGAAGAAAATTTTTTTACCGTCATATTTAAAAGACTGCTTAATGTTTTTGTAAGAAAGCTATTGTTTTCAAATATAAAAAGAATATCATTAATTTTCTTTTTAGATGACTTTTTTGACTTAATTATTATTATTTTTTGTAAAAAAAACTCGTATTGAAATAAAATTAATAAAGAGCAATAAATGTATTAAATAGCTAACAAGAAATAAAAATAATTGGTGTGTAAAAAAAATGATTCGAAAAATTAGTGTTATATATTTATGTAATTTTTTAAAAATATCCAACAATTTGAATACAAATACAACATTCAGTTTGTGAAAAGTGTTTTTGAGGTATTAAAAACACTGTTTTATACAAAATTTAGTTTATATATAAAATGGCAAAGGGCCTAATAGCATTATTTTTAAAAAAAGAATGAATCAAAAAAAGTATGTGCGAAAAATGCAAATAGGGTAATTTCACGTTTTAAAACGAAGAATAATATAAAAAGAACAAAGCCTCATTTTAAAACAGGAATTTTCAAAATCAAGTTAAAAAATATAAAACAAATACTGAAAAAATGCAATAATTGGCCATTTGTATTCTTTAGGTTGAAAAAAAAACTTAAAAAATATATGATGAAAATCAAAATATGTAAAAAAAGTGAATAGAATATTATAGGGCTAGAAATAAGTGGATGAAGAAAAAATGGACGAACATTAATTAGCGTTACGTTGTTGAATGAAAATGCAAATGAAAGAAAACAAAAATAAATGATAAACTGTGAAATTATAAATAAAAAAAACGTCTAAAAATTTAAGAAAAATTTTATTTTTTGTCATAAATATGCTTGAATAATAATTCACGTTTTTTCATGTAATTTTTTATATAGTACTTTTTTAAGAGAAGTGATATTACAACATCTTTAAAAAAAAAAATTCAACACTAAACTAACAATGACTTTTATATACTGTAAGACTCTGCTTAACGCGTAGGATACGTTCCATCAAAGTAGAGCGTAATGCGAAACAGTGCTAAACGAGACTATCTTAACATTTAAATATTAGGGTTAAGAGAACGTGAATAATTAATGTCTAGTTTAATGTTTTTTCCGATTGCTTCCTTTTCTTGTTTTTCATTATTGCCCATAATTAAAACTAGAGATCATAATATTTGTCATTGTATTAATCGTAATAATCTTACATAAATTTACATTAACAATAATGTCAACAAATGTTTTAAATGATAAAAATGCATCTGTACAGCACTTCATCAATAAGAAACATAACTACGTAATTTAAGATATGTTATATATATATTTGGAAACCTAGCTTTTCGCACAATGTTGGAAATCTCGAGTTGAAATAAAAAAGCACTAAATAAAACAGCGTTAAATAGGATCTTATTATACTTTTTTATATCAAACCGGTCATTTTGACCATTGTGACATTTAATTCACAAAATATAATAATACAAGAAAAAGTTTTTAATAATATAAAATATCTTTTATTCTAATAGTACAGTGAGAAAAGTAGGCTTTCAGAAAGTGACAATTATATTTTAATTTATAAAAACAAAATTTTAATTGATAATTTAACTGAAATTTAGTTTTAAAGAAAATTTGTCAAATTTTAAAATCAATTTTTATTTGCATTAGTAATTTTTTATACTTGATTTAGCAATATTTCTTATAGTTATAATTTTTTAACAATAATTATTGCTCAAATGTTTATAAAACAAACAGTTGAAATTCATATGAAATTTTTAAATAAATTCTCTTTAATATTTTAAGTAAACCTAACAATAAATTCAAGTGAAAACTTAAAGAAATGAACTGAAACATTTTATCTAAATGTTGAATGGAATTCAAATTGTTGCGTTCAAGAAAGCTTTTAAGAATGTCATTAAAAATTGAACTTTTTGAACAAACGTCTATTTAAAAATTTCATTTGAGTCTTAATTGGAACAAACTTTAAAAAATCAGACAAATCATGCGCATTCCAATCAGCTTTCAATTTGTTTGGTTTATTGGGCTAATTCACATAGATCTTTATACACGTTGTTAAACTGTTCTACTAATTAAAACCAATTTTTTTTTCAATATAAAATTACAATTTTTAATGAAATTGCAATACTCATTATACAAATACACAGAGAAAAAAAATTTTTTTAAAAGTAACGATAATAAAAAGTTTATTTTAAAATTTATGGAAAATTCTATTAAAATTGACTAAAATTAATTGAAGTATCGTTATTTTAAAAACATCTCGTTTGATTTTAATAGAAATATTAATTGTTGTTACTTTAAAAAAAAAAAATTCTCCGTGTACTAGTTTCTCTAAGTCCAAATTAATTTTTCTATATTACAGAAGTTTAGTCGTAAAATGAATGGAATTATTAAAATCTGATTACATATGTAGTCAAATTTGTATACAAATAAAAATGTTTTGAATTTTTTTGCAATATTAAGTATATTTAATATGTATGAATGAATAGGAAGTGATAGTATCTCATTCGAGCGAGGAACGGAACTGGCGTGGCATTTGTATAGCTCTTTTGGTAATTATGATGGTTCTTGGTCTTATATTACTTACTATAATATTGTTGTCACCACCGAAAAGTCCATTCAAACGAAAATTACAAAAGCCAACGTTACAGAATGTGCTCGATTTCCGTAACTACAATGATCATTTCAACGGAACATGGATTTCTGGTAAGACTTTAAGAACCATTTATATAAATTTTATTATATTTTTATTCTGGTAAATTAAGAGACAAAAACTAACAAATAATAATTTATTTTAAATGTGTAAGACCAATCTATTCGTTTTTATTTAAGCATAAAAGATGATCATTTGGTATAATTAAGTTAATACACGTGGATAGTAAAATGTAGTTTATGTAAATTGCTAAATTTATATAAATTAACTAAATGTACCAAATATTTTAAAAATGTAAAAAAGTTTGTATACTATTAAAATCGTCATAGAAACATGCCTGAAACATGTTTCGAATAAAAAATAACATAAATATAATTAAAAGTGCTTTTATTTATGTTGAAATAATTAATTCTAAAATAAACATTTCATGATTTCGAGTAAATTTATGAATCTTAATAATTCAATTCGCAGAATAATGGCCTATAGGAAGAACCTTTTAAATAATTTATTCCTTTTCTTGGTTTTACTACATTATGTATTTTTTCCTGGATTCTGAATAAATTATTATGAAAAAAATATTTTGTGTTATATTTAAGAAGTCTTTGAAATAAAATGAAACCAAAGCAGCAACGTGTTTATTCCTTATCGCTTTTAACACATGACATCATAAAAAACGAACTATTAACTAACTTCTATTAAAATAATCATGACATTTCTTCACTAATCAATCATGTGGAAATATGAAGTCGATATTGCAATGATATCATTTGATAAAAAACAATAATTACAGCTAATTATACTTAATTTTATTAATTAACTAACTGGACGCCTATTTAAGAAAACGTGTTGATTGACTCCATGTTTTCTTATTTAAATACCATTCTATTTACGAATAGATATTGATTAGCTGTAGTTAATCAGGTTAAGTTTACTGTCGTGTGTAGTTTAAGCCTGATTGCACACACGTAAACTAGCGAGGGTCAAATAACCTAGGGGTTGTCGTTCAACTTAATCGCTTAAATGTGCTTAGATTTGAGTCTTGATAGCGTCTTAAGCAATTGACAAATTTATTATCGGATAAAATAGTGGTGACAATAATGAACTGATTTTATCCAATTCTCAGCATTTAACTTTACTGAAGGAGCCGGCTTTTCCTAGATGTTCTGAATAAACACTTTCCATCATAGTGGTTTGCCTTTACTGTTAGTATTTCATCTATACGTGCCGCCATTGTATTAGCTTAGTGATATTAACTTTCAGTTCATTGTACTTTAGAGTCAAATTAAGAATGAAGAAGTGTTATATGCACTTTAACTCTATTTGTGTATGCATACAGCTACTAAGACTTGAATCATTTGGTACTCATCGTTCAATCTTAATGATTCTTATATAATTTTATGGTCATTGTCTAATGAATTAGTAACTCTAGATACTTAAAGTCTTTCTAGTATAATGTAACTCTCTTTTTCTCTTATCACTAATAATGGTTACATATCTAATGTGTCAAATAAAAATATTCTTTACGATAAACACATAGACTTGTCTCCTTTTTAATCAAAAGACATATATAATAAATTAATTTCCTTTTTTAAATTATGCCTACTTTTAAAGAAAGTTACTTTTTTGTTTAAGAAAAGTTTATTTACTGTTTTCCTACTTCAAATAACTAATTATAAACTACTTTTATAAACAAATAAAATTTTCCAATAAGCTATTATATTTTACACTACAAGTATAAACGAAATTATGAAATTATTTTTTTACTATGTTTACTTCTGTACCAAAAAAATGCAACACGCTTTTCATAAAATTGATAAATTAAATTGGCTTGTTATAAAGTTTAATCTTGTTAATTAATGTTATCAGATTCAGTATAAGCTGCTAAGAATATCAGGATTCAATATCACTAAAACCATTGTTCTAAACTCCTAAGCTTTTTAATTTAATTTCTTCTTATATTTTCTGCTTGATAAATATAAGATAAACTGTAAAATTACATTACTTTGTTCCAAATTTTTAAAAAGTGGTATCTGGCATGTTAGATTTCAGTTTTATTTTGCGTGCAGAATATTTACTTTGAAAGAAAACATAAATTTATGTTAATGAAAGGTAAACTTTTCTAGCAAACTTGTGCAACTTTTATTATTTTTCCTACATGCTTATAAATTCAATCACGAAAAAATTGTTGATTATTATTTCAATTTTATTAAAGCTAAAAAGATTTTAAGCAATTACTTTTTTAATATGAAAAAGTTATTAATAATTCAACATTTAATAATTATTTTTTTGCACGACAATCATTGCATTAATTTATTTATTAGGTTAACTCATTTCATTTTCTAATTAAATTTTAGACAAACTAGTGTAATGAGCGTTCGTAAAAAAGAAGAAAATAATAAATAATTAATGTTAGATTTTTTTAAAACAAGATTAAAGAAATTCGTCAATTAAAATTCAAAACCCTGAAAAAGATACCACAAATGCATTCATTTGTTCATACATTGAAAGAATGTATCGAGTTTTTGTTGCTGGTTTCTACATGTTCGATGTGCCATTAAAATTAATATGTTTTCTAAATTTTTGGATTAATAAACTCATGTGTTAGGTAATACAGAAATCTGTACACAATTTCTTCTTTGTTTTGCATTTTTTTTTGAAACGAATTTGTACCTTTTTCATATTAATTTAGTACCGAACCGTTTCTATTTGAATGAAAAAATTAATATGATAAGGTAGAGAATGGCGTATTTTTGTACCAAAATGTTATATTTCATTCTAACAATATATCTTTTGCAATAAGTGAAGAAAAGAAGTTTTTAAGCACCATTAAGAAGGAGTTGGATTAAGTTTCATTAGCACGTAGAAGTTGACAAAAAACACATAAAATGTATTGAAAAGGAATGTGTAAAAAGTGTTTTCAATTGAATACAACATGTAATTTAAAAGGAAAGTTTAAATTCACTACTTATTTAAGTAGTTTAATAGATATCAATAGATTTCGATGAAGACTATACACATATTTTTAAAATCACCCAAACGTAATATGAAAATTTATGATATGTTTTTAAGTGATCTTAAAGTAATATATAAAATTACCCTTCAAATTTTTTTTATATTTTAAAAACAATATATAAATCTATTATACATACATGGTTTTTAGATTATATAATTTACATTGTAAAAAAATACAAAATTGAGATATAATTTGTTTCAGAAAGATATGTCTCTTAATACATTGTAAGAATAATTTTATACGTAAAATATTTTACAACAAAAATCTGTTTTTTATAAGTTTTAGATAAAAAAAAGCTTCTTGGCTATTGTAAACACAAATTACCCAGATCGGCAAAGGAAAAAAATTTTCTAATTTCCCTGCGTTTTTATGTTGGTACAGAATACAAAAAAAAAGTGACAACATCTCTTGAGAAAACATCCCGTAATGTTGAGAAAAAAGTATCATTTGTTTTATATAAGATTTTTTCGATGGCACTTGCAAAGTAAATAAATTTTGTATAAATTTCATTTCATCAACTGTTTTTCTAATTTTCTTTAATGTTCATTTAAAGTAAAATGTAAATATTTATATTAAAAGCATTTTAAACTGCAACGCCGGCCATTTAGAGAAAAATGAGAGTAGCGCCATCAAGTTTTAAATGGAAAGATAAGGGAACGCTTTGCCGATCTGAGTAATCTGTGTTGTAAATGGTATAAATCACAGAATAATGAATATAGAAGAAAAGCTTTTATTTTTAACATAGAAAAAAGTTCCTGGAAAACATTCTGCTCAAACTAAGATTGACAGTTACTAGTTAATAATTTTGCGACAAAGTTGGCAGTTAAATTAAATTATTTACAAAATGTTACATTCGGTTATTCTGTGAATTTGGTTTTCGCATAAAAAATCATAAGGCACACGTTTTTATTTTGCAATTTAGCTGTAAAATTCATATTTTGAGGTCAGTTATGATGTCATAATTGACAGCAGCATTCCTGGTGTCTTTGGAATCGAATTTGTAATCTTTTTTCGAATAGATAATAGATATTTACTTTGTATATCTGTTATTCTGTCACAGATGTTTGTAATTATGTAGCCGGACTTTCCAACTATCAGAAAAAGTTAACGAGCGTGCACTCTACTATATCTTTACTTAAATGATCAAAGGCTTACTAGTGCAATTTCCGTTTTTTTAAAAGAAAATAGTAATATACATGTTCTTATTCAATAAGTCATTTAATATTAAAACGATAAAGATTTAATATACGCTTACAAAAATATCTACTGAGTATAAGAATAAATCTTCACAATTTCGGGACAAAAAGAAAATATGTATGATCCAAGCAGGAATACGCTTATAAATACGAAAAGAATTTAATTCCAAAACAAAAAGTGTAAACAATGGAAGAATTCTACTAAATTTCTTATATCTCTTATTTTGAAATCTTGAAGAATTTAGTCTTATATTCAGTAGATATTTTTATCAATTAGAAGTAAAAAAGCTTTTTCTTATTTTTCTATTTTTATATAATAATATCTTTATTTTTAAATATGCAAAAAATGTTTTTTTCCCATATTTTCATTTAAAATTCATATATTATGCAATAAATAGTTGTATTTTTTTCTATAAATTTTTCAATAAATTTCCAAATTGAAACAGTAATAATATTATAAATTAGCCAGGTGAAAAAACTGGATAAATTTAATATTTAATTTTCCATGTGAATCGTTGGGTAAAAAAAAATTGACCTGAATATTTTATTCAACTATTTTAAAACCACTTTACTAAAAATAAATTTATGTCAAAAAGCTTCAATTAAGCTTTGTTGTACATACGAAATTCAAATTTTGTGTAAAAAAAAATTGTTAACTCCTCAACAACGGATTTTTATTTATTGTCATTTTAAACTTTTTGAAATGACAAACTTTTATTATATATAAAAAAAAATAAGTCAGGAGCACAGCTGGAATAGAATTTTAGAAAATTACCAAAATTTGATGCTTTTCCTTCTAATGGGGAAAAAGTTTATTCGTAAACGTACACATTAACACCAATCTACAGATATCTGTAAAATTATTACTGTAAAAAAACCATATTCTTGAAATTAAAAGAAAAATAAATGCATATTTATAAAATTATAGTAAGGCGACAAAAGTTTATTTATTATCCTTTGTAAAAACGATGTACAAATTTAATAAACAGCTTTTTAATTTCTTTAAAAATTACGCTTGTTGTGTAAATTTTTATTTCTTTTTACTAGTTTTAATTATTTTTTAATGTTTATAAAAATTTAATGTCATTTGATTACTTTATAAAATTTTTGCTATTTTTGTTAAATCAACTGAGGATTTAATTATTAAAAGCTTTATATTTAATAAATAAATCAATAAAGTTTTATACACTGTTACGTTTTGCCCTATGTTCATTCAAGGATTCGTCCCAAGCCTTAGACCATAAAAAACTCAATAAAAGCACAAAACTGTGACTTTATTGAACAGATTTTTCAGCAGCTCTAATAAAAACGATAACAGTAAAAATAAAAGGACATATAATTATTGACGTAGTTTTAGTAAACAGGAAACAGTAGCTACAAAATAAAACCATTGGTTATACTTAGTAACAGTTTGACGTCACTTTTTTCTCATACTAAGCGTACATCCCATCACCATTTACATTGTCCTTCTTTAAGAGTCACTTTAATAAACCGAAATATCAGAACTTTAAAGCATTTATATCCAGATAATACGTCGCACCTTTGATCGTCAAAAAATTGTCAAAAGAACCAATAAAAAACAATTTTTTAGTTGGTAACAGAAAAAACTTACAACTATTTGGATTTTTTTAATTAATTTTTCACATTTTTTTAAATTGTTTTTGACCATTTTTTGGATCATATTTATCTGCTTCGATTTCGTTCCTTTTTTTAAAAAAAAATTCTAATTCTAATAAATTAATAATTGATTTTTTTATGGTTGGGAAAAGCTTTGAAATTATTTTCATGATTTATGCCGGCAAACCAAAACAAAAAAACATTTCTTTTTATTGTAAAAAAACAAGTTTAAAATATCTTTTTAAGTCATCTTTAAGTCGTCGACACGATATTTTAGGAAAACGTATCACAGACGTCTAAAAAACATCTTTAAAAATAGTATTATTGACGTCTAAAATACGCTTAAGAGCTGATTTTAATGAGCGACCCCTGCTATAAGCGAAAGAAAAAATAAATGCTACTATTTACTTGTTGTTCTTACGTTTAATGCATGTCCTTAATATTAAAAATTAACTAAAAATTTATATTGAATATAATACCCGTCTATAGGCCAAAAAAGATTGAAAAATACTGTGTTAGACCATACCAAGTGCTTAAAAACTGTGCAAAACAAACTCTATTCCTTTAATTAATGTACATTTTTTTACTCTGTAAATTATATTTTCTTATATACGATGTGATTACTTTATTTAATTAATTTAGAACTAATAAATTTTTTTTAAAATAGCTGTTTTTTATTACACTGTAATGTATTAGATATTATAAACTAATAATTATAGCAAACTTATTTAGTAATAAACTACTACAAAAACGCAAATTTTTTAAAACAACATTACAAACATGTTTAAAAACATATGACGAACCCATATTCATATATTACAAAAATAACATCAGAAACGCGTTTCATAACAAAGCTGAAAACAAATTTGCAAACATGGTTTAAAACGTATTAGTTTAAAGAAAACAACATCAGAAATATTTTATAAAAACAATGATAAAAGAGCTTTTAAAAAATGTTATAAAAACATTCATACAAAATAAGATTAACATTAAAAAACCTTAAAAAACGATAATAAAAAAAAATTAAAACAATGATATAAAAATATATTGATACAATATGAAATTAACAAGCAAATATTGTTAAAAAAGCAAGGTTGAAAAAAAGTTTTATAATATTATTTCAAAGCATTTTAAATGAAATTTGGAAAGATGTTTTTTTGACTATCTTTATAGTTAAAATAACATTTTAAAAATGATTTTTTGATGGTTTTGGTTGTATTGGATACTTCAAACCTTACGGGGAATAAAAAATTTATTTCTAAGTTCAAGTAATCAAAGTAACTACTTAA
>AGDA01021660.1:0-15900 GCA_000281935.1 Mengenilla moldrzyki | reverse complement strand
GTAAATAAAAAAAACTTTTTTGTAAATAAACGTAATATATATCTTGTATATCAGTTCAAATATTAGCGCTTTATTTTATCATATTAATTTACTCAGAAAGAGACATAACGCTTTTGTATAATTTTAAACAACGAAAAATTATTTTAATCAACTTTTGATGAATTTCAATTTTGGCTACAAATAATTGTAAATTGTAACTGCAGAGCTGATTACTACATTACTAATAATATTAATACGGTGTGATAAATCAAAAATTTTATTGAGCAATGATACACAAAATTCCAGATTTAAGAAGTCTGTTCTTGACTAATAATTTCCTTTGATTTTACACTTATGATTACGATCTGTAAACATGAAAAAAAACTTATAATTTATCAAAAAAACGAAGAAAGGTTTTAATTAACAAGTTTTTACTTTTTACATGCATTTTTATTCAGAAAATATTTTTTTTTATATATGCATTTAAAAAATTTTATCACAATTGTCTTTGAAAAATAAAAATAAAATAATTAATTAATTGTTAACACTTCACAATAATTTATAATATAATGTATGCTTCTAAACCACACCAAACAAAAAATATTATAAACACTTTATCAACTATTTTTTGTGAAAAGCATAATTATTGTTTAAATCCTTTTAAATTAGGGTGCATTTAAGAGGAAAAATAAAGAAAAAAACAATATCACTATATAAAAATAAAATCAATTACTAGTTATTAAATTAAATAAAACAACGTGATGGCACTTCTATGATAAAATATTAGCTTCCTATTATTTAATGGGAAATTTTATTTTTGGAAATTTAATGAATAATAAACAAAATTCATATTTTTTTAATTTTTTCACCAATAACTACAGGATTATTTTTTCGAATTTCATTAGCGCCCATTTCACGATAATTAAACGTACAATTGTGCTTATCACTGTATCGATGAAAAGCACAGTACAAGCCGCCACATCGACACTCGAAACCTATTCAAAATATAAATCAAGTAACATACATTAAAAATATAAGAATGAAGTTTTAAATACATATTGTGTGTGTGTCAAAGTTTATTTATAAATTCTACAGAAATTCAATCTTAAAAAATTGTTTCAAATAAACTGTAGAGCAATCTATGCTTCACTCACATTTACTTTTTTCTTCTATACATGAAATCCTTAGAAAAAAAAATAATTTAGCGAGCTAAATTTGAGACGAATAACGGTTTGTAGAGTCATCACAGTAAAAACGTATTTAAAATTTTTCCATGTTAATTGTAACATGTTCACAATTTCAATTCTATTCCCCGCATTGATTCAAAGTAAGCTCAAATTGATATTAAAATTACTAACTTTACATCTTTTAACAAGTTCAATACGAGATCGGAAATAACGCAATGAAGATATTATATCATGTCAAAATTTACCGAAAAATAATTATTCTACAAATTTTTGTCTCATTTCTTGAATTAATCAGCAGTTTATTAGAAAACTTAAAACAAATTCAAAAAAAAAAGACCGACAATAACAAAATGAATGAAAGAATTATAATGATTAGGGTTTAAAATCTACGTTTGGCCATATTAAGAGAGAGCATAAGTTATATTTTTTTAAAACTAAATTAAAAATATATCGAAATGAAAAACTTTAAGAAACTAAAATTTTGAAAAATTGAAACGATCTATTTCAAAAATTAAAAGTAACAGCAACATAAACGCACTGAAAGGAATTAGAAAACATTGTTTAGTACTTTTAAAATTGTTGAATACGACACATAATATTCGGCGAAACGTTTTGACCTTAACTCTGCCTATAAATTAAGATCCTTACAATGTAAAGGTAAGTTGTAAGCTTTTGATTTTATTTAAATAATTATTTTTCTGAGATTTTAATTAATTTTTATTACTAAAAATAACTAATAAAGCAAAGTTTTGTTAGTAATGTAAAACGAAAGGTGACTTTTCGAGATCTCGTCTCATTTTAGACATTAGATTTACAATAATTACAATATCAGTAATATGGATTCGAGAAGTTTTTATTAGTTGTGCAAGGTTTTGATTAATTGAACCTGTTAGCCTTTTTTTAAAATGAAACTAATGCATATATAAGTGTGTAACATCCAGTACAAATGCTTTGAATTATTTAAATTTATTTTAAATTAATTGTTTTTAGAATGTTATATTTTAATTATTTTATTGACGAGTTCGTCAAAATTTTGTTAAGTAGGTTTACGAACTAATATTTAAAATTTGAAATACTATACTAATTTTTCCATAATTCACGTATTAAATACTTAGACAGATTTTTTAATTAATTTGAAACAATGAAGCTTTTTTTCAATTTATGCGTCCATTTTTCAAATAGTTAATTTCAAAATTGTTTCTCTACGTATACACTGAAAAAAAATAACGGAAAAAAAGGTGCAACAAATAATTCTTGTTAAATATACTAGAAATATTGTTATATTTACTAGATACGTGGTTTAATTTACAAGAAACGATGCAAATTTTGATAGATTTCATTGTTGTTGACTATTTTAATAGATTTTCTTGTTAAACTCTAATGTTTTTTTTTGAGTGTTGCTTTTGTGATTTCTCGTGTTATTTAAAAATCAATATCTTTTTTCTAATGTCAATGTTATAGCATGATAAGTTTATAAGTAGATATTCAAATGTTCACATTTAAATAGCTAGATGACGTTTAAAATTTTAAATTCCCAAACATTTCTAAATATAATTATTTTTACACACAGTATGTACGCAATCACTTCGAAAAAAATATTCTAACAAAATTGTGTACCAGTTAGTCCAACTTTTTTATTACATGTTAAACAGCGATTCTTTTTTTTACCACTTTTACTAATATCATCATCATTATCTTCAGTAGTAAAATTAGAACTACCACTAGGATTACTATCTTCTAAATTTGAAGTCTAAAATTAAGAAAAAAATTATATACTTGATAAACAATGAATTTAATGCTTATAATTACATCATCATTAACAGAATTATTTGTAGTATTTGGACAAAGAGATAAGTTTGAAGGATTTGTATTATCTACAGTTACAATTTCATTGGTATCGGAGGTAACTGATTTTTGAATAAAATTTGTATTGTTTGTTGACGTTGTAGCATTACTTGATATTATATTGCTAAAATTATTTGAATTCGTATTTGTCGTTGTAACTGCACTTAATGTTGACGTTGACTGCTTTTTTTTTAACACCTCCTTATTTGAAGGAAAAAAAAAAATTAATTTAACACTAATATTAGCACTTTGAACATCCACACAGTCAAATTAAAATAACATTAAAATTATTTTAAGAAATGTCCAAAATGTTTGTAATTATATATATACTTTATAACATAATGAACAAAACCCATCCGTAGATGAATTTCCATAAAAACCACAACCAGATCGACACAAAGATTGCATAGAATTCGATTCCCTCTCCATATTTTCAAAAAATGCGAATCGATTCTCTGTAAAATAAAATATTTAATTAATGTTTTCTTTTATACAATTATACATGCACATTATAATCTAAAATTACTTCATGAGAAAAAAAAAATTAGAGAAAATAAATTTAGAGAATTAAAATAATTATTTTTGTTCTAACAAAATAATGCTTTAAAATTATTCTTATTTGATTTAATAAAATTTTCCTTCCATGTAGATATTTATATATTCATAAATTAGTTAATAAGATTGAATCGAATTTTGTTTATGTATGCTTAAGAATAATATGAAAAAAATTTTTTTTTCTCTCTACAATATTCATTACTATTTAGGAGAAAAAATAAAAGCAATTTTAGTTTAAGCATATGAATCGTACGCAACGCAACTTCACAATCTCATAAGGTATAATTTTATAATTAAATTTTCACTTATTTATTTCAAAGGTTGCATTCAATATTTCGATTCGAACGGGCCTTTGGTGAACTGTTTAACCCATAGTTCATCTTCCCTTTCGTCCAATAAACTGAGAGCAGTTAAGGTCAATCAACGTGATTTCAAATTAAATTTATTGTATTTTTCATACATTGTTTGAATAAGCAGAGAAACACACACCGTTCAAACCGTTCGTAATCAATAAAAAAATATTCCGAAAACTACCTTCCTCATGTTCGAAAGATAAACAATTTAACAATTACTTAAAAAACAAAATTTTTCCTCAAAAAAATCGGAGTAAATTTTTCCTCCAAATATGGACATAGAAGACATGAACCGCTCGCTTCTTTGTTCTTGACATTATAACATAAAGGATTCTTTTCAGTGAGCAAGTTTATTCAGTTGCTTTGAAACTAAAACTTTTAAAATAAAAATCTTTAATGACCATAGGTACATATTTAATGTAGGTGACAGTTAATACTAGATTTAACAAAAAATTGAAATAGAAAATGCTTACAAAGAGAACCTTTTATGTTTTTATGTCGAAAAAAAAAAGAAACGTGCATTTAGTCGGTAAAATGATTGCTTATAATGTTTATTCTAAAGCAACTATAAGGTGCATTCTAAAATTCTAATTTGAGTTGTAAATGTAAAATTACATATTTTTTATACATTGTGTTTAAATGATGATTAGAGAAAAAATTCTTGTTCAGGAAATTGAAAAAAGTAGTTCTTTTCATTTTTTTTTCACGAAAACTAAATCCGATTTTTTAGTACAATTCTGTTAGTGTAAACACCTAGATGGAAGTTTTATAATTTAAAATTTAAAAATCATCTATTGTGCAAATTGGCTGTTCATTACTCTATACTACACTCATTTACACAACTCAAACCCCACGTGATCTTTTGACTTTAATAAATATTTGAATGCACCCATAGTAAGAAATTTACATGACATAAATTAGTTTAAAAATTGAGTTTACTCTTTTTTTTATATCTGAACTGCGTATTTATTACGAAAATAAGGACGAAACTTGATGAACTTTTTTTGTTGTAAACCTGTTCACGCGACTAAAATATGCATTTCTTATAACTTATATTATTTCTTACATTTGATTAATTTTAATAAGTGTAAAATAAATTTGATTTTGCAAACGTATTTTCTATCTTATAGATTGATATTTTTGTTTCCTTTATAAACTTATACAGATTTAGATGCAAAATGATTTTGTGACAATTTGAATTTGAGTTTTGTTTCGATTACATTAACCGTTTGCTTACCACGAACCACTTTCGTGTTCTTCCGTTTTTATGTCGGATAGTCAAGGCTTTTAATCGAAGTTAAAAAAATTATGAATACATCTGTTATATATACATGTAATAATAGGAGGTGATCTTGCTATTTATCGTTTTTGAATACGTAATCGTAGGAGTGGCATAGCACTTTTTGGCGTTTTTGATTGTGTTTTCCAAACCCACAGAACAACGCGCGGCGTGCTGCGCAGCTAACATAGAATGAGAGCTCAGATGGGGAAATATTTTCCGTATTGCTACAATTACGTATACGTATACGTAAGCATGACGTATACGTATACGTAAGCATGACGTATACGCGCACTGAAAAAAAGCATCAATTCCGCAGTGCGCTAAATTTCAAAATGAAAAAAGATATATATAATTGTTTTATTTCCTATTTTGAAAAGCGCGACCGTATCCTAGTTGGTAGAACGCGTATATGAGAATGCTACGTTCAATAGAGTCGTGGGTTCGAACCCGTCGAAGCGGAAAAAATTACAGAGCGACGCGAGAAAGAGATAGCAACATTTTTTTTCTCTTTCGGAAAAATAAAAATGCCGTAAGGGGGCCGCTAAACGAAGTCAACTTCAGTTCTCATTCTATATATGTTTGCAAGCGCGCCTAGCGCGAGCTTGCAAACGAATAGCTAAAGTTGTTCTGTGTCCAAACCACAATAGTACGCAAACGGTTAATGAAAACAGTATTCGAACACTAATAAAAATATATTTCATAGTTTACGTAAACTTTTAAATCTTCTATTTTTCAAACTTGATATTATTTACATTATAGAATACACACACTAATATTTATTTATACATTTTTTACATATTTAAATTAAAGATTTTTTTAAACAAATTCTAAAATAACTAATTAAAATATTTCCTTATTCGGTGTTTATTTTTCTTAAAAAAAGTAAAAATTATTTATAAAAGTTAGAGGTTGAGACCAGTTTTAAAATAATCCGTTTTTCATTTTCCCTTATTAAATTTTAATGATTAAAAAATGAAACAGTCAATTATTTCATGCACGCTTATATATGCGTCATTACTTCATACGTTTAAAATTAATAACAAGTTTTAATAAAGACAAGAAAATTTATTGAGAATTCTGAATTTGACTATTAAAATATCAATATACACATTAAAATTCAAAATCAAGTTAAAAAACTTAGTTAAGAAAAATCAATTCAAAAAAAATATTAACAGTTTAACACTATAAACTTATATTCTTTAAAGCATTTTGGATTTCTAATTTTCTACTTCAAAAATCTCATTAAACCAAAATATTTTAAAAAATTTAAACAATGTTAATGTTTTATAAATATGTTACAATTTTTTAAATAATTGGTAAAGGACCCTATAACTACTTTTGTTAAACATGCTGTTTTATAACTTCTAAGCAAATAACTTCGTGAGTTTGCTTCGAAATCAAACTATATCTTTTTTGTGGTGAATATTGATATTTTATTTAAAATATAGTATTCGATGGCCTTTGAATCTAAACGAGTGACATTTAATCGGAAAAAAAATGACCAAATAAAACAATAAAAATTTAAAAGAAGCCAAAAAAACTTACGAATTTAGTGACAAGTTATCATCATTGATTTTAACGTATCAAGACGAATATCTCTAAATAAACGTTGATTAAAAATAGCGAAATACTTAACAATAAAACTAATAATAACTTGTTATTGATGATACAAATTACCTGCAAGCAAAAAAAGGTCATTGATAGTGTTCAATTAAAATGAAAATCATTATCGTTTTCGCTCCTTTACTTGTCTAAAAAACAATCCTATGACAACGGAATCGATACAATTTCGAAACGATAGGTCAGCTTAATGACGAAAACCGTGAAGCAATCATGAAACAATTTCACAATAATGAACCAAAGATTTGAAGAACAAAAGGAAAATTAAACATGGCGTCAATGAAATGTGAGGAAATGAACACTGGAAAAAATGAGCGAAAACTTAAACGATCCCATGCGAATTTTGTACACTTACTATTTACAAAATCAAATACTTTAAGTTTAATTTAGCGAAATGGGCACAAATTTGCGAATTAATCCGTCAAATCAATTCAAAGATATTCGTACATTTTTCGAAAACTTACAACAAACGCGCCATCTTCGTTTTTTGTTATGACGAAAAGCTGACGCGACTTATGCGCACAGTTTCAAATTACTTTTTGAAACGATTCAAAATCTAATCTGACTATTAGGCTTTTGCACTTTTGTCTTCTCATGTTACCAAAAGCTTATTAATTTTTTTATTTGGATCATTAAAAAATTAGATGAAATTCGATATTTACCCGACTAAATTTCATATTTTTCAAAAAGGAAAATTCGATTAAAAGTAACGATTTTTCCTGTTTTTGTTTCATTTTTAAAACGTAAAACAGTTTTCCTCAAATGAAAATTATGAAAGAAAATTAACAAAGTGAAATTTGGGAACAATTGTCTTTTGGTACCTGGTCTTTAAACTAAAAACTAGCCTGTTAAAAGCACGTATAAATAGTAATACTTAAAACATAATCAAATTGTCCATTTCTGGAGTTGTACAGTAATATGTTGTGGTCACGTTTGCTGGAATTAATTTTGTGAAGTTTAAATGAGCAAAAAATATGCAAATTCTGTTGATTAACAAGTCCGCTGAGGTATTAAGTGGCAAAAAGATGTCTCAAGCGAATTCAGCTACAAGTGACAATTTTGCTGGTCAGTCCGGATCGACGTCAACAGTAACAGCAACAACGACTTTAAAGCATACAAAACTTGATGAAAAAAGTACAAAAAAAATCATAAAGGATGATTTATTTGATCCAACTGCTGAAATGCTTGTTAACGATTTCGATGACGAACGAACTATGGAGGAAGAGGAAGCAATGGCTGCCACAGAGGCTGAAGATCCCAACGACGAACTGCTGGATTTGCAAAAAGTTTACACTTTTAATTTTTTAATCGCTTTGCATGAACACTTAATAAACCTTTTATAATACTTTTTGAAGCTTTTATGTTACCTAATCTCGCCTAATTGGATCTATCCAATTAGCCAAACGATTAAAATTTTGAACAATCTCAAATTTTAAAAGTTTACTTAAAAGATTCACTTTTATTCATTGGCTTATTTTGTTCTCGCTGAGTCAACTTAAACAATTATAGCTTATTAAACACGTTAAAAGTTATTTCACTATTATGTAACAATATTAGCATTCTAAGTAATACAGATTTAGTACTAAATAAGCATAAAACGCATACAGTTATAACAATATATACAAATTTATAAAACGTTAGTAATCTTAATAATAGTGACAATAATTAATAAATAATACAAGTTACATGACTAACATCCACATGTAACTGGATTTTAATAACAAAATATAGACAAACGGGATTTGTTTCTCATCTATTACTTCAATAATGGCTTATATTTCTTATTCTTGAATGAATATATTTTTGAAAATTCTTGTCTTGAATTATAGTTGTGTCCAAAAAATCTATCCCAAACGGGACAATTTTACGTCATAGCTACTTAGAATTACTCAACTTTTATGTTTTTGTACAAGGCCGAGTAAGTTTGCAAAAATACTTTTCAACTCTGTCCCGAACAGGACAGACTTTTTGGACACGATTTATGAAAATTAAATTAATGTCAGACAATGTTTATCATATAACACTTTTTGATTAGCATGAATGTCGTGTTCAACACTAGCTGAAATCATTAATAGTCTGAAAGATTGCTCGAAAATGTGCGTTTCGAAGTGCAAAAGTAACTTGAAAATCAAGGACTCTAAAAAATTGTGATATGAGCCAAACGAACAGAAAGTTTTGCCAAAATGTAAAAAACGGGGTTAAAATAACTCTTTGCACACTAGTGATCATAACGTAGTTCAAGGACAATTCTTAAAAAATTGAAAATTCAAAAACGCTAAGATAAATACCAGGCAGTCAAAATACTAATAATTGGCTACGGTGATGCCAAAAATGTGTGAAAGTACATGAACTACTCATCTGCATGCATAAAAGGCTGCAAATTCCAACCATTTTGTGTATTTATAGGCTAGATTTTATCAAGCTGATAAAATATGTTGCGCCAAATTAATTAATAAGGAAGGACAAATATAGAAATAAAATTGTATCTTTTTTTTAGAGACTGTTTTGCATTTTTTGCGGACATAAGTTAATTCTTAAGAGTTATATAAGTTAAGTTTCATTGATAAATTTTATAACAGGGGATTATTGTGATTCAAAGAAAAACGATTTTTTTTTTCATTTTTGGGTCACTCTGGTGCCCCTTTGACCTACTACTAATATTCTGACTGTCTGAATTGTTTCCTGATTTTTGTTGTTGAAATCTTTCGGCTTTCGAAAGATTTACCCTTGCCCCTCGATATGCACATTTTTCAAGCAAACTTTCGGACTATTAATGAATTCAACTAGTGTTAAACACGACATTCGTACTAATCAAAGTGTATTATATGACAAAAATTATCTGACATTAATTCAATTTCCATAATTTTTGTAATTTAAGACAAGAGTTTTCAAAAATAAAATCATTCAAGAATGAGAAATATAAGCCTTTCTTTAAATAACAGATGAGAAACAAATCCCGTTTGTCTATATTTTGTTATTATTAAAATCCATGTTACATATGGGTGATAGTCATTTTATTTGTAATATTGTTATCACATTATTATTATTATGACTACTAACGATTTATAAATTTGTATATAAAGTTATAGTTGTATTTTTTTATTATTATTTACTAATAAATCAGTAGTACTTAAAATGCTAATATTGTTACGCAATAGTGAATTAACTTTTAACGTGTTTAGTAAACTATAATAGCTTTAAGTTGACACAATGCGAACAGAATAAGCCAAGAGATGAAAATGAATTTTTTGATTAAAGCGAACTATAAACTATTGCGTAAGAGTATAAATGCCATGTAAACTTTTTTTTACACTTTTTTAAATGGAAATTTTTGAACGCATCTGATAATTTTTTGTTTACTCTGATTTTTTATTTTACCACCGAATGTAAGGAGCAATTAAGTAACGAGTAGTTAATTTTAATATGTACTTGGTGTTGTATTTTTGAAATATTTATTAAGGAATTTAACGGTATTAAATTTATTTAAGCGATAAACTATGCATATTTATGTATAGCATTGTACGAATTTAATGTGTGATTATCTAAATGTAAGCGCAGTGCATGACATTGTATGTATGCAGGTAAGTTTTAAAATTTAATTCTTAGAATAAACAAAGACACACTGTTCGGCTTAAAATGTATTCCAGTGACTCATCTCGTTGTCATTTTCGAAAAGTTTAAGTGCTCTATGTTTTAAAGAGCGTAAAGAATAAGTAAATTAATTTTTTTGCTGAAACAATTCTACTTTTATTATGATGCGAAATAATAAAATGAATATTTATTTCATTATTTATTCCCCAAAATTTTGCTTTATACGAACCAAACTTCTTTATTAAATTAGATTCTTGTGAAACCAATTTCTTTTAAATTTGTTTTAAAATATTAATGTTGATAATTACTTTATTTAAATTCTATAATTTGGATAGATTTATTTTTTTATGTTCTTATATAAATGTCATTATTTGAAAAAAATCGGAGATAATTTTAACAGATTTTGAATCAAAATTTCATTTACTTATGTCGTTTATTTAATATTTCAATAATTAATAGATGTTTAATTATAAAACTTTTTTTGTTTTGCATTTGAAGTCATAACAGTATTGAAATTAAAATGAAAGTATTTAATTAAGTGAATTATTTAACATCTCTTTGCTATTGAATACAGTTTTGAAAATTCAAAATATTTTTTTTATATAAAATAATATGAATTATGCATCTATATTTCAATCAGTTTTTATTCCAATGCTCACCTATGGTCATGAAATTTGGGTAGTGGCCGAAAAAATAAAATCGCGAATACAAGCGGCGGAGATGAGATTTCTTCGAAGTATTGGCGGAATTTAAACACTCGACAGAGTTCGAAACGACGTGATACGAGAAGGACTCAAATCTATGCCGCTGTTTTTCAAATTAGAAGTCTCATTACTAAAATTGTATGGTCACGTAGATAGGATGCCATAAGAGAGGATAGCCCATCAAGTCCTCTTTGCAAAACCGGTAGGTAAAAGACTAAGAGGGAAACCTAGAAAGCGGTGAATCGATCAAATCGAGTCATTGGCTTTAGATTACTTTGGTGTACCACCAGAACACCTTCAGTCCGTTGCAAAAGAGCGGGAGCACTGAAAGGCTCTTCTGAATATTACAACTCCGTGACCCGAACAGGAAAAGCGAATTTGAAAATGGATGCATGGGTGAATTATATATTTTTGAATAATTTAATTTATGTTCAAAATTTATTTTTCTGAAATTTTTATAATAATAATAATATAAATTAGATAAAACGTATAACGTTAAAACAACTATGTCTTTTTTAGTTAAAAATAAAAAATATCAAAACAATAAAAAAAATAATAAAATTTAATTTAATCGATTTCTAACGAAATATAATCAACTTCTGATTTCCTTTGTATTTAAAATTAATAATTTCAAAATTAACGATGCAATATTTAAAGTTGCTGTAATAAAATTTAATTATTTAATTTTGATTAAGTTATTAAAGAAATCTTTGTACAAGAAAAGTGAAAAAAATTTGAGGACATATTTTATTTTAAATTTCTTGAATCAATTAAAATATATATTTCTTCTTTTTATATTTTACATGGTCATTATTTGCAATTAGTAAACATCTATTAATAGACAAATTTATACCTGTAAATTTGACCATATAAGTAACCTCTCTTTATTCCTTTTTATGCAGTGATAATTGTAGCTAAATAGTAAGTTTAAAAACTGTAATTTTTTTAAAAAAGTGCGCGTTTGCCCATTTTGCTCGATTCTCAAACAAGTGTGGTATGGAAAATGATAAAAATTAGTAGTTTTGATAATACCTTTAAATATAACTACTTTTCTATGCTTATATTCAAAACGTTATTAAGAATAAACAAAGTGCTGAAAACTTACTCTTAAATGTTTTAAAAGTCAGAAGCTAATCCAGAAAATTTAACACTAATTACTTAGAAAGTTGAAAGTGTAATTTTTTGACATTTTTAAATCGTTTGAAATTATTTTAATATTACTACAGTACTTTAATTTTTCGCTTTGATTTTTTAAACCAAACTAATTTCAAACCTAATACAAATAGATTTTTTTAAATTGATACCGATAAAATTTAACTCTAGGATAAAAACTTTTTTTTGTTATACAATTGTAAGCAACAGTGTAGTCACCATATTGAAATAACATTACGAGATTAGAGTAGAATCCAATATTTAATTTTTTGACTACTTCTGATGTAAGTAAAGTAATTTCTTTGCAGAATAAATTTATTTTAACAGTAGAAGGACAAGAAAATCAAACAACTTATAAGGATGGCATGAGTCATTTTGATTTACGCATTTTTTTTTTATCTTTTTGTATATAAATTTTCATATAGAATACTTTTTTTGTATGCTTAGTAATTTTTGATTTTAAGTATTAAAAACATCAAGTACACAATAAAATAAAAAATTATTAAAACTTCAATTATTTCAAATTTAAAAATTATAGGTATTTGAAAAAATTAAAACATCATAGAATTAAAAAAAATTGAAAATTTGTTATATGTTATTTACTGCAAATTTGGAATAACATGTTTTTATCATATAAGTTTTCATTACCTTTGAACTCCACAGCGTTTCTGATAGCTGGAATTACTTTTAAAATTATTTTAAAAATTTCAATTTTTGTTATTATTTATTCGTTTTAAAAGACAACGCACTTCATTACTTTAAATATAGTATATTAACAAAAACAATTTTTAACTGTTTAAGATTTTATAAAGTATTGAAAAACCAAGGAAAAAATATAAAATACATTTTCCTAGAAAAATGAAACTTATGAGTCAAAATAACTCACGCTAATTGTTTGTTCTTGGACTTTTTCTTTAGATTTGAACAAACAAAGTTACGAAATTTCAGTGAAAAAGGGTGTTTGTTCATAAAACAGTCGTGTTGTTTTTTTAGTTTTAACTAAAAATTTATCTTGAGGTGCATACAAAAATCTAATTGTATTGTTAAACACGGTTAGTCATACTTTTTCGTATATTTCTTAAAATTACATAAGTTTTTAAAACGTTTAGTAAACAATTCACTTAATAATAACAATTTTTTTTTTTAAATTTTAACAACTTTCTTATTTTATACAAAATGTACGAAATCCAACTGCTCTATTATTTCTATTCATATATAGCTTATTTAAGGTTATAAGTTAAGAAAAGAACTATTGTGCCACATAAAAATAATCTTGCAAAGAAATAAGTAAAAAAATAGTGAGTAAAATAAGTGCTAGCTTTCTGAAACACTTAAAATGTTATATTTTAAATTCAGTCTTGTGAACAATTTAGAAGAAATTTTTAAATTTGCGTTTGTTTAAATTATGGATATTAATTTATATTAATTTATAATTAATTTATATTAATTTAAATCATTAGAAATTATGTTTGGTTTTAAATTAAGGTATATTAATTTTTAAACAATTTTAATAAATTGTAAAGTAATAATCTAGTTTTTTTTCAATGATGTTATATTTTTTATAGGTAGTCATATTTTAATTTGTATCCATTAAACTTTAATTGTTTTAACGTAAAGTTTTTAAAATCTCATCGTAAAATAGAAACATTGATAACCTTTTTAATATGAGGACATTATAAATGTTACATTACTTGGATCTTTATTTTTTTATAAATAAAAAAAAATTGATTGATTTTAAATTTTTAGTAAAACATAATATTTTACTCTTAATATGTACGTAATTAAAAGTATTTACAAGGTTTATTTAAGTGACTTATTTCAAGTTTTTTTTATTAAAATATGTATCAATTTAAATACTGTCATTTTGATAAATATAATTTTTTTTTTTAATTATTGTAAAATATATGCAAAGGAAAGATTTTTAGTGACTATTAAATACATTTATAACTAAAAAAATGATGTTTAATAACTATTTTTTTAGGAAAGCGATATGCCTATGGAAGATCTATTAGCCTTGTATGGTTACGGTCAGCAACAAACAAATGATAGCAATAAACCTAAAAATAGTAATAACAAAAAAATCGATACAGATAAAAGTATTGGAAATGATGATAATATATCTTTAAGTGATGAAAGCAATGATGGTGAATTTGAAAAGACTCCGTCCCATTCGAAATTGCATGAGTTGTATAAAGATTACGAGCATGTTAGTGATAATAATACTTCTAATTTATTAAAAAGTAATTGAAACTATATTTCTAAAATTTCATGTCGGTAATTACGATATTACGAGCGTTAATGCGTATAACTTCTTTAACATATAAGATAAACAAATTTATAACAAGCGTTTTGAATACGATTTTTTTGAAATAAGTGGATCGACAATCGCTTATATACGTTGTCAACTTTTTGTAAGATTGAACATTGAAAATTATGATTTACATTGAAACAAATGAAAATTATTTTCTATTTCCGAGCTTTGTAACGATACAAATGTATAAATATTGGTACGAATGTGAAGACCAGTGGTGCATAGCTGAAATTAGTGTCGAAAATTTTTACTGAAAATTAGAGTGAGCGATGAATTTACTAATTAATTTTTTTTTTACTTAAATAAATTTCACGTTACATAAATTAAATATTGGTAACGCCTATCTGGTACTCTTTCCTTTTTCGAGAAATATTTTAAGCTATAATTTCAAAGGCATCAGATCCAAATATAATTTTGAATAGCTTAAACACAAAAAAAAATCAAAATATCCATCATCTGTGACTGACATTTGTTTTGATTGATGTACAATAAAAGGGATCAGTGAATAAGCATCATTCCAGAAAAAAAATATTAAATTTAACGTTTTTCTGTTTTGGCAACTTCAAATTTTATATCGTTTTTGAAACAGAGTTATATCTAACAGTTTTGATTCTTCAAGAAAATCAGACGTTGGAAAATTAAAAAAATATTAAATTTAAAATTGTGATTTTTTACAAAATATGTGGCAGCCTATGGATAGTTTTCTTTATCATATAGTGTACTAACGAATGGCTTAAGTCATACACCACATTAAACTGTCATACAAACCATGAACGTAAAACTAAATTAAATTTAAATTATACTGGAACTTATATATGATATGAATTTGAATAATTATTAAGTTTTATGAAAGTTCCGTATATTTAAAATTTAAAATGCATTCGTCACATAATTATATTGTCGGATAAGAAACTAATTTATAAACTTTTTGGTTTTTGAAATAATACTTCTTAAGTAATATATTTCTATGCATAGAATGTCTGTGTATTACTTTCATATTTAAGAATTGCTGCTTTATGGTGAGTTCGATGATGACTGTTAAAGCCTTTTAGTTGAAGAAAGTACCCGCCTACTGAATAGAAGTTCCAGTTTCTAATTTACATATAAAGGCAATATACGCAGCACATATATAAAAACTTGTACAATGTTTAAACTTGATTACATATTTTCTAAATATTGATGTATAATTTAAAAACAACGTGTTTGACATAGCTCGGGATCTAGACAATTATTATATTTACATTAAAAAAGATAATCAAAAGCATAGTTTGTGTGCATTAATGTGATGTAATTAAAATGGAAATTTTAGATTATATCAAAT